>JAVTVY010002528.1:0-34413 GCA_036873755.1 Hanleya hanleyi
ATGCAGCGTGAAGTTACTCTGTTTTTGGTTATATTTTCAAAAGTTATGGCCCTTTGTTTAAACCTAAGTGAATGGAATATATTTATTTGTCCAAGCTGGATCTCAGTCCATAACCGATTTGAACCGGGAAAATGGCTATATTATATGTTACATTCCAAAGCAGACAACATAGGTCCTGAAGTATGAAATTGCCCCAAAAACAGTGAATTGGGTGCAAAATTGTTGTCAGTGTGGTTGTTTCATGTACAGGGAGCTTCCTATGGCTTTCATGTCAGCACACCTACCACTACCCTCAAGAAGAGCATGTCCCCATCCCCAGGGCGCCGAGCCACACCCTCTATCTCCCAAACTAGCCCTCGCCCGACCCTCATATATTGTGGTTGAGCATACATGTATATATCTCCAATATATCTTGGCAGAAGCTGAAATTTGTGTGTTGTCTGCAATATTGGGATAATATTGGGATAATTGTAACCCCAAAAGGTTTCAATTTATCAGGCACAGACCCATGTTTTTGTATTTGGTAAATGGATCCCTTGTCTACATGTATATATTTTTGCTTGGAATTGTTTTTCTTGCCAATCCGCTTCTGGGTGGCGCCACCTTGGGCCAAATTAAATTGCATCTCCAGACAATAACTTTTGAAAACCTTAAGCATTCTTTCCGAATTTGGTGTGGTGGTACCTTGTCTCAAGATCTGGCTTGAGAATGTTTTTCATGTTGATAGGGGAACTACCTGAAAGCTAAGTTAAGTGTTTCCAGACAATAACTTTTAAAAACCTGAACCGATTCATTCCAAATTTGGTGTGTAGGTACCTCGCCTCAATTTCTCGTTTGGCATTTTTTTTCATGCCGACCCACTTATAGGTGGTGCCACCTGGGGGTAAATTTAAAATTGTTTCCAGACAATAACTTTTTAATACTTAATAATGAACTTGGTATACATGTACCTTACCTGAAGGTTTCACTTGGTATTGTTTTTCTTGTCGATCTGCTCATAGGTGGCACCACCTGTAGGCCAAGTTAACATTTTCTGTTTCCCATGTCAAGAGTTCTTGCTTCAAGATCTCGTTTGGGATTATTTTTTATGCCTATCTGCCTACACATGGTGCTACCTGAGGGCCAAGGTAAAATTGCATTTCCGGACAGTAATTGTTGGACCTTAATGGATTCTTTTAAATTTGGTATGTGGATACCCTCAAGTTATCTTATGGGGCCATGTTAATGATGTTTTTCCTAAGTTTTACGTTTTTACTTTCTTCACAAATTATGAATGTTTCCTTTACTAAAGATGCAAAAGGCATGCCTCCAATCGTATTCGATCGACTGTATCTAGTGCATATGCATTCCTTGTGACAAGATGTTGATTGGTATTGCGTTTCAGAAAGATCTGCCTGTTGGTGGCACCATTAGGGTTCTTTCCGCTCTTTTCTGCTGCAAGCAATAACTTTGAAACGCTTTGAAATGTTGCTCGAAATTTGGTTTCCGGGTAATAACTTGAGCACTGCTCATCAAATTCTTCCCAAATTTGGCATGCATATACATTGTACCTTGCCACGAGATGTTGCTTGGGAGTGCGTTATCCGCTTCTGCTCAGAAAGTGACGCCACCTGATGACAAAATCTGAGATTTGTTTTTGGCCAATAACTTGAGAACTGCATGCTCATCGGATTCTTCTCAAATTTAGCATGCATTTACATGTACCATGCCGGGAGATGTTGCATGGCATTGCCTTTCACTCACTTGCACTTACAGGTGGTGCCACCTGGTGGCAAAATCCCAAATTTGTCTCCGGGTAATAACATGACCTAAGATGTCGCTTGAGATTGCATTTCGCCCACTTGCGCCTATAGGTGGCGCCATCAGGTGTTAAAATCAAAATTTGTTTTCAGCTATTAACTTGAGAACTGCTCATCGGAATCTCCTCAAATTTAGCATGCATGATTGCGTTTCGCTCACTTTTACTTACAGGTGGTGCCACTTGGTGGCGAAATACCAGATTTGTTTCCGGGTAATAACTTGGGAACCGCTCGTCAGATTCTTCTTAAATCTGGTATGAATATATCGTGACATATGATGTCGCTTAGGATTGCGTTTCGCCCGCTTGTGCTTACAGGTAGCACCACCTCGTGTCGAATCTAAATTTGATTTCGCTCATCAGGTTTTTCTCCAATTTGGTATGCAGGTACCATGCTATGATATGTCCCTTGAGATTGTATTTCACCTGCTTTTGCATACTGGTGGCGACACCTGGTGGAAAACACTGAAATTTGTTTCTGGCAATAATTTGACAACTGCTCATCGGATTCTTCTCAAATTTGGTATTCATGTGTCATAAGATGTCACTTGGGATTGTGTTTCGCACACTTGTGCATACAAATCTAAATTTGGTTAAACCCCGGCTCTTCAGATTCTTCCCAAAGTTTGTATGCTGATACACCATGTCATCAAATGATCCTTGGGATTGCATTTCGCCCACTTGGACCTACAGGTGGCGACACCTGGTGGCAAATTTAAAATTTGGTTTCCGGACAATAGGTTGAGGATGCATTCAGCTTCTTGTCAAATTTGGTTTTCCTAATATGCCTTGAGATGTCACTTGGGGTCGCTTCTCGGTTACATACATGTAATTTCCATGCTTCATTGCATGGAAGCTAATTTACAGAAGCAAAAAATGTTCAGTCAACCGTTCTAAGTTGATTTTAAAACTTGGGAAGGCAGAATTAAGACCCTCTACATCCAACGCCTATGAAGTATAGCAGTTGCCTCCCTCATGTATATCCCCTCGAGACCAACAATGCTAAAAAATATTGCTGCCATTTCGGCGGGGGACTTGGCATCCTCTGGCTGCTTGTTACGATTTTCAGTGATTTTTCCACAGTTATGGCCCTTTATCCTGTCAGTCGATAAATTCTTGTCCGGTCCATATCTCGTTTACAATTTGATGGACAACTTGCGAAACCTACATGGAAGATTTTTTAATGCAATTCTGTTGATTTTTGACAGAGTTATGACCCTTTTATCCCGTCGGTCGATAAATTCTAGTCGGGTCCATATCTGATTGAGCCCAACTCACATTACAAACATTTTGTTATATCAGAACAGAACAGTTTGTTCGTGTTTTTGTTCGTGGTAACCTCACACTGCGAACATTTTCTCTTGACCGCCTGTCGCCGCGATCAAGCAGCGAGGCCAGTTTGTTGTGTCATGTGAGAGCGGCTTCGTCACATGACCGACCGCTGCCAGTTGATTGGATAACTGTTGGTAAATGTTCAGCAAAATGTTCGCGATCACCACACACTGAAGACAAGACAAAAACTTGTTTCAGGGCAAAACATGTTCCCAATATCAAACAAGTTTGATCTCACGAACATTTGTTCCGAACAGATGTTTTCTGTTTCTGGGCACCTCACACTGCAGACAAAACATGTTCTGAACAGTGTTTTTGTTCTAATACAACAAAATGTTTGTAGTGTGAGTTGGGCTTTACTACTAACTTCAAAACTTACATGGAAGATGCTGATGTTTTTTTTCTCCGAGTTCTTTTTCCTCGACCTTACCACATACTCTGTTGTGTGTTCTTGTCTGGTGTCCTGGCTGTAGGTCAACCTCCGAATATTTGGAACTTATTTTGTAGTATCTCGGTGAAGCCTGATCTCATATGTTCAAATTCCTCATCTTTCATTCAGCCATTTGTATGTTGCCATATACAAACAAACTGTGTTTAAGGCTGAGTGGCCAAACACCTCTTAGGTGTTGCATCATCTTATACCATGAGATACACATTTCAAAATTTGTATAAAATAGCTCAATTTCTGTGTGATTTAGAGTAAGAAATTCTAACTTCCAGGTTTGTGTGGAAGCCAATCCCTTTGGATATTCAATGCAACAATTTTGCATACGGTATTTCTCTGATAAATGAATCTCCCTATCAAAATTCAATCACCCCTAACTTTCTGTGACAATTCAGTCAGCTGTTCCAATAAATCTGTTCGCCCTCTAAAATCATTGAAATAACAAAGAAGTAATAGATTATATGCCAATCTAATTAAAATTCAATCTTATCTGCTCCCCATTTCGATATGTCGCTTGTAGGATCTAACAGGCTTGCAGTAACTCGCGTGTTAACCAATCTCGAGAACGCTTCATAGTGCTTTGAAGGGAACATTGATGACAAAGAATTTAGCCGAATTAGCCAGCTCACTGGCGGGGTGTCTTTTCATGTTGCCGCTGTCTCGACATTGTGGCGCCATAATACAGGGAAGATATATGGGCTGATCTTTAGTGTAAACATTGGGGTAAATGGACACAGGCCTTCAAGTGCTTCCTATATTTTTGAGTCATTCCTATATTTTCCTATATTTTACTCAAAACCTCCTATATTTCCTATATTTTGACTTTTTCTTATGAAAACTTTCATCAGTGCTCTGTAATGAGTCAAATTGATATGAGGAAATACATTTCAGAATTTTTTTTCCGCCTCGCTTCACTCGGCAAATATGAAATCATTTCAATCTCTCTATGCTGAATCAAATAACAGAACTGAACAGGTCACCTGAAAGACCACCACTATGACCGCATTCAGTGAAAGTAGTTTGATTAAAGTGATCGTAAGCCCTCAAGTAAAGTTTCCATCAAATGAAAGACCATTGCGAACAGTGTCGGAAAATATTTACTGTAATTTTTTACCATTTTGTTACACAGAGTAAACTGCAAATAAAGCATGGTTTTCTGTGGTGGTCTATTGCAATCATATCTAGGTCCAGTGATGTCACACTGCCTTAATACATATATTTCAAACTTTGTATGCATTTCCCAATGCTTGATTCAAGCTTAAGGTGTGTATACTTTGAGTTTCAACACAGACTCACTGTTCCAATGTGCATGTTTCACCAGAATCGGGGAAATTAAATGCAAGATTCGATTTGACATTTATGAGTTATCGTCTCCCAGATTTTGGTGAAACATTCACATTGGAACAGTGAGTCTGTGTTGAAACTCAAAGTATACACACCTTAAGCTTGCATCAAGCATTTGAAAGTGTATACAAAGTTTGAAATGTATGTATTTAGGCCATGTGACATCACTGGACCTAGATATGATTGCAACAGACCACCATAGAATACCATGCTTTATTTGCAGTTTACTCTGTAATAAAATCATAAAAAATTACAATAAATATTTTCCCACACTGTTTGCAATGGTCTTTTCTGGCTGGAAACTTTACTTGAGGGTTGGCAATCACTTTAAACATCAGAAAACTACCAAGTTTGGAACATACAATGTAGTACAGATCTGTCTTACACTCCTTTATTTCCTATATTTTCCTATATTTTATTCAGAAAATTCCTATATTTCTCCTATATTTTTGCAAATTTCCTCCTATATTTCCGCTGTGAGCCACTTGAAGGCCTGTGGACACAGTGAACCTATCTCCCCCTCCCGACTGCAAATGGATAAGTCCAGATGCGACCATGATGTCATAATGCTATTAAATATCCATGGTATGGGCGCCCAGAACACCAAATTCAATTGAAATACGTAAGATCCTAAATAGCGACATGTACGATTGGGGAGCATTGATAGGATATTAATTTATTAAGATTGGATTATATGCAAGATTTTGGACCATTTTGTCAACTTCTTGTTCTAACAAATTTGATCACTCCCAGAATTTATAGTGATTGAATTAATTAGAGGGATTGCCATGTAATGCTTTCGGTAACTTGTGGCAAATTCCTGCCAAATCAGACATTGAATGAGAATGAAGATGAATTATAGTTTTGTTGATCTATCTCTGGTACTTATATGGGGTCGTGGGATCACTGTAAAACAGCTAGCTAGACTTTATAATGTTAAGGGGTGTGAAGCCTAAGTGCATTTGCGGGATTCTGAGTGGAGCGAAATGCTGTAAATTTCTGCGAAAATACTGATTTCAGAGGTCGACTGTACTTTTTTTCCCTTGTTCGTGTCACTCCAGGTTTGAATGTTATTTTATCCACGTACTGTATCTTAGTTTGCCATTATATTCAAGTATCCGACAACAAGATCACGGTATGAAGATTATATATTACAGAAATATCATTTTGTTTTTTTCCCCCATTTACAACCCTTACTTTTGCTCAAATTTGCTATGCCCATCATTAGAACAAATACTTTGGAGAAACGGTCTCTGTCGACAGTTGAATAATTTATCACATCATTCTTGATATTTTTAGGAGCAGCCCAACACTACTACGATATCAAATCCGTGTGGCCCGGTGGGAAATGTTACGATGGTGTCGCATGATGATGTGTTCGAGGCACCTTGTTCTAAAGGCCCTAATGCACTGGAGGCTTTTGGGTCAGAAATTTTCCCGGAGCGTGAAGTAGAAAAGGTTAGTAATACTAAATATTTTGTTTGAAGTCTGAACTCGAATTCTGATAAATCGAATACCGAAAGTGACATCTAGGCTGATTTTTTTTTTTTAACAAATTCATGGAAACAACTACTTTTAAAGTGAACTGAAAAGGTTTCGAAATTAATTCTATTCTAGTCTCCTATATCAAAGTGCAACTCGATTTGAGAAAGAATACATGGATAAACACCAGAGTAACCTGGGTGAGAAATGGTCAGCTCAAATTTCCCCTGCTTGTCTCCCTTGGATTGTGCCAGTTATGCTTGAGTGATCTGCTGTCCCGTTTCTGGCTCTCTACATGTAATTCACACTGTGCCATCTTTCCAAATGAGGGTGATAAACTTGGGTCCAGGACAGAAGCCCTTAAGGACAGGAGCCCAATAGGACAGGAATCCTTATGGATGCGAGCCCAATGGGCTTATTCCAAAAGTGGACACGAGCCCACAACTATATATTTTGATTGGGGCTCGTGTCCTATTGGGCTCCTGTCCTTAAGGGGTGCTGTCTGCACCCCGATAAACTTTTGTGGTTGAGTTGATTGGGATAAAATGACCCTCTATCTGCTCCGATTGGGATACAGTGCAATTCCTCTCCATTTGCTCTGATTTCCTTTACACTCACTGTATCATATTCAGGAATGTTATAAACACAAGTGTGTTTTATTCTATTTTCATGCAGGATGAGGTATATAGTTTTGTAGGTCAAAGTGACCCTGAACAGTGCCTGGTTCAGACCAAGAAGCTGTTTAATTTCACCCAAACCTGCCCCTATTCTAGGTGCTCTTTCAATGGGAAATTTCAACCACCCATATCAGGACATTTCTATGTGAGTATATTTGAAAATATGAATATGGCACATCCTCGGACATCTTTCTTGTGATTTTCTGCGATTTTCGTCTGCCTTGGTGCTAGAGTTGAAACTGGAATTGTATTAATAATCTATTCAAGCTCATTGATGAAATAATTACAAATACTTTGGTGTGACAGACTCGTTCTTTCAGTATTTGAACATAAAAGTTTTCAAGTTCACAGGAAAAAAAAAAAAAAATAATATTAGCTTTCAGCATTATTAATGAAGACCCCCATTTTTGTGATTTTCTTTGTCAAAGAGCTGCAGAGATTTTAATTTCTTGTGTTTTATGGTCTCTCGCAGGCCTTTTCCAGTTTTTTCTACCAAGTCCAGTTTCTGAACCTGACAAATGGAAACACCACATTCAGTCTGGCCCAGTTCAGGGAAGCAGTCACACAGCTGTGTAACAGCTCGTGGAATGAGGTTGGTTGTCATGGTTATTACAAATGTCACACTGTCACAGCACCCAAGGTTGCATTCTAATGTATAGAACCAGACCTGATCATTTAACAGACCTTATATACTGTCAGTCTTACAGAACTTTGAATACTGTCAACAAATCTCTGCCTTTTCTTGAAAATTCCAATATGTCACATATTTTGAGCCAGTGATAAAGCATCTTCACAAGTCTAGGTAAATCCTGGGGTTCAACTGGACATTTTTCATAATTTGAATGAGTTTTGGAGTCATTGCTTCTCGTACATTTCATCCCCATGGTTGTTTTGAATTAGCTCGTCAGTATCTGAAGCCTCTGAGTTTTGCTTGGACATCCAATGTTTATTTCAGCCTGAAATCAAAGCAGTTTTGCCAGAGATGAAATCAAAACTCAAACCTTTCAGCGGATTAGCGTAATCAGCTGGCTGAAAGTGCTCCTGAGTGGTTTGGTTTGGAGAAAGCCCTTCACGCTGTTTATATTCAGAACTACTATGCCATGGGTAACTAACCAAGCCAATGTATAGATCCTATCAGATCGGTCGATACACTGGCTCACGAGGATGGTGATAAAGAGATTATTATACAAAATTAATGAGTTTATCTTTTCAACCTTGCAGGTCTATGAATATGTTCGTTTTATATCATACTATATGTTTGTTCACAGGTTAAATATATGCCTACAGCCTACCCACCTGCCCTGCCATATTATTGCTTTGAGACAGGCTATGTGTTAACCCTGCTCAACTTAGGCTATGGGTTCAACTCTACCATCTGGAATTCACTGCAGTTCAAAGAGAAGGTATGTTCCTGCTAAGTGGTAATAGCATCTTCTACTTTTAACAGCTATTCCAGTAACAATGAACTGTATTTATGAACAAAAAAAACTGTTGTGATCTTGGATGAGGGCTGAATACATGCCAGACATTTCCCAGGAGCAATTTGTGTGTTTGAGAGATGGGGGAGACTACAGCCATGCTTATGACAGCAGCAGATATCCACGATCTCAGAGGTCTTGCTGTTTTGAAGGGAATGCTCCACAATTTGGTTTGGTTTATCAGCAACAGTTGGTATGTTTTCCCCAGTTGTCAGTCATCTATCTATTGTGTAAAACATTGTGCGGATCCATTATCCTCATGAGCATGGTCCATTGTCATCTTTTCTAAAGGAGCTATTCTTGAGTGCCATTGGTTAGGGATATGACATTAGAAATGCTGCTGTGTAACTGCAGTGGGATGAGAAAGTTATTATTTTTTTTGGCGGCGGGGGGCAGATGCCATTTGTTTCCTCGACCAGTTTATTGAACAAAATCAGCAACAAACTACTCGCATCCACCTGAAGAATAGTCCATTAATTGAAGATATGGATGGAGAGGTGCATCTTTATAATGCACGTGGATACCAACAAAATTTGCGATGAATATATCCTGATATGCCATAGTCTCAATGAAAACGAAATGAAATCTCGAAATTGTGGTATCAAGTCCATGAACCGATATGAAAACCATAACCACAAGTAGGAAAAATACTAGATTATATAAAATTGGAGCAGTATATAAATCATGGATGCGGTGGCAGTATTTTTATGTTTTCAGAAATACGAATAAATAGCGTCCAGTGGTAAAGAAATGCAGTGGAACCCGAGAAACAAGAAATTAACTTTGTATGACCTAATGTAGACGAGTTGTCGCATTCCTTTTGTGTATTATTTCTTGAGTTCGTATATTACAAAGAATACAACAAGCCTGAAGGAAAACACCTCAAGTTTCAACATATTTTCTTAACTTGTTTCTCACTTTCAAGACAAATTTTGTTTCTTATTATTTGTAGGTGAACAACGCAGATCTCGGCTGGGCCCTGGGATTCATGATCAACTCCAGTAACCTCATACCAGCGGAGTACCCAGAAATCCCCTTTGCCATAGTTACCATGGTGCTCCTCCTGATCCTTTTCGTAGTTTTCTTGGTAATCGCTGTCGGATTCGCATGTTACGCTGTGAAGCACCATAAAACATCGAAATCAACACCCTACGAAAGAATGGGAAGAGACACCTATGGAACGGTATAACTCATGTGTTGGGTAGTACCTGTAGCATGTACATTGAATTTAGGCTGAATAGAATTGCTAGATTCACAGGCACTTTTTTGAAGAAAATGACGATAGCGGGAGGTTTTTATTTTCTTTTAATTATATTTCTTTCGCACAGACCAAATGTATCCATCTTTTCTGGCAAACTATTTTTTTTTTATTTTAATACAATTTATATGAAACCAACCATGTTCTTTGAGTTGGCCTTCAACAATACTATTTTCTTCAAATGAAACCGAGACATCGTCTAAGTGAAAATTATTTTGGCAAAACTTTTAGAGAGAAATTTGAAATTTGATGTGGGCAATAAGAAAGTTGATATGGTGCTAAAACAAAAAAAATGACAGCGGTGCCTGTGAATCGAGTAATTTGTTTATTCAGCCTTTTACGGAGCAGTATTAACATTTTCGTCTGGCTGTGACCTACACAGATGTTCCATCCTGTTATAAACAGAAGCAAACTCTGGAAGAAACAGTGAAGAGTTACGCAAGGGAGGTAAAGCAACAGTGCATTCCATTTTGTGTGTAGTTTTCCCTGAACAAGAATCTTGGCAAAAGTACATTGAAACATACCCCTGGCTCTCTGACCAAAGACCGAATTTCCTACTCCGGGTTAGAAATATTATACTCGCCGATCTTGGTTTGGTAGGATATTTGCCCCCTAGCTTTAAGTTCCCTATCTCATACTCTATTCAAGATGTGAGGCCAAAGTGTTCTGTTTATATTCCAACTCAACTGCTGACAGATTGTTGATTTCAGTCTGACATCAAAGTAGTTTGGCCAGCGATGAAATTAAAACTCAAACTGTCCTGTCAGCAACCATACAAGAACAATTTGTGATATTTGTGGAATTCCAAGTTCTCATCAATGGTTCACTGTCCTTACATTCAGCTGCTATATTTACGAGCCAAGATTTACCACTGGCCTGGTGGTATTTGTACATACATTTGTAAAAGATGGATGTTTATTAATCCTGTTCATAATATTTTTCAGCCATGAATTTTACTATGAAAGCTGGGATTTCCAATGTTGGCATCATGATATACTGGTTATCTCCCCTGTATATCCATACAGTAGACAGGTTATGGCTGGCATCGTCGATTCAAAAGTCTGTCTTGATCTAGATTCGTTCTCCGCATTGCGGAATCTGAGGTCCGAATAAAGTCCTACAGATCTGCAGGGTTCATAGTGTACTGGATTTCCTTGAATTCTGAGAAAATAAATTCCAGGACCTGGAAATACTTGCATTCCGACGATATTTATAAATAGTCCTGGAAAAGTCCTTGAATTTTATTGTCTTCTCTCCCCACCAAAATATCGGCCACAATCAATTACTGGGTTTTCTTTCTAACAAATTGAATTTATTCTTCGAATCTAGTTGAATCTGTATGAAACGTGATAGTTGAAATACATATTCATTTCATTTTAATGTACATCGTTGGACTTGCTGAATGAAACATGGTATGAGGTGTTAAGAAATGTCCAGGTAAATTCACCTAAAGGTCCTGGAAAAAGGTTGTATGGACCTGGAAAAGTCCTGGAATTTTATCTTTCACAAAGGGTAGGAACCCTGGATCTGAAGAATGAATGATCATGGTCCATTGAAAGGCGACCTGAACTGTGATAACCAATCGGGTTGCTGGAAATATCAACCAATAGAATTTGAATTCGAATTAAGTCCGTAACGGCAGCGAAACGAATGCTGGCCATTACCTGTCTATTGCACGGATACATGTATACAGTTGACGAGTTAACCAGTCTAGTACTATCATTGCTTGTCATATGTTTAGAAATCCCAATTCATTGTTTCTATTCTACACGGAACCGAGATAAGAGATAAAACCAATACATTCAACACAGACAGTCCCCCATTTATCAGTGGCCTCGGCAGCCTGAAAGATGAGGCTATCATTAATGTGTATTTCAAGTGTTTCACACACGCCCCACCGAGAAACTGATGATCTTGGCCACTGGGATAATTTACACAAATCTAATGTAGATCGTTCAGCAGGGAGCATCCAGAAAGTATGTACGCTCAAGTTTTTTTTGACAGTCCTCCCCTTTTACTGAAAAATAAAATGTTATTGTGACTACATGACAGTGTGACTAATGTCACAGGACCTATGAAGTAGGGTAGGCATTAGGACTCGGACGCGAACTGAACTTTTGGAAATTCCCCCACCCCAAGTTGAAATCTTGCCTATATTAAGATGGGCACGGCCCAAGTCAGAATCACCAGTGATTTTCATCAAAAATCAAGAATTTTCATCAAAAGTAGGTCAGCTCAGAACTTGCTGGTAACAGTCCCCTAATGCACCTTCATGCCAAAAATCAAGATTCTAATGTTAACGGTTCTCCTTATTTTGCCGACGAAAAGATTCGGATGGACTCGCTCACTCATTACCGGACAATTTGCAAATGAAGTAGGGAAAAAGGTGTGACAATATGCCAATAATTTGGTAAAGTTCCGTTAAAAGGTAGACAGGCAAACTGTTTGAGCGGACGGATATCCCTACCACAGCTCCGACATGAACACCAGAACCAGCGAGGCAGGAACCCCCAGTGATTAAATAAAATGGGTCATTACATAGCTTTTTTTCACCAGCAGAAGACAGTATGTCGGCAGAGATCCTCTCATATGCAAATGGACAATTAATCCATATTGAGCCCTCCAGCTTAGGGCAGCATGGTTTGTACCATGTTTGTCTGGCACAGGAGGTATTAAAGTGCCAAACAAATTAGGCTCTCTGACGATCCATTGTGATCACCAGTTCCTGTAGAGCCTAGTTTTCAAAATTCGAAATTCAAATTTTTTTGTAGTTTTGGTTAGGTTAGGTTTTTGCTAGGGTATGTTTGTTTGGGTCATCGTCGCCGTGTGATCAATAAGGTTAGGTGCGACGTTAAACTTCAAACTGAAATTCCCTTGGAGACCCCCTTCAGAAAGTCCAGGATGCTGGTATTGGGTGCTTGAGGATACACTGTAGACAACAGCCTGTGAGGACCACAAAAAGGGATTCGGGAAGTCTGGCATTTCCATTTGTCATTTTGACAGAAAAATGTCAGATAAAATCGAACCCAACTATGCTATCAAGTTGTCGGAAGGGATGTTGGTTTATTTTGAAATCCCACCCACCCCTCAGCTCCCCCCTCCCCCCCCCCCCTTCTCAGTGCATACATACTTTATGGATGCCCCCATATTAAAGTTGATGCCACCTCTATCATAATGGAGTATACAACTGCACTATCCAATATCTGTTCGGTCATGGGCCATTCCATTTTTTACCATCGTTTACCATCGATATACTTGAATAATTGTGAAAAGCTATGAATTTGCCAGATATGCTGTGGGTAGCTTTTAAAGCAGCTATAATATGATTGCAAGGATGGGATCTTGTTTCTTCGAAAGCCAAAAATGACATCACTTTGAATTTTTTTTTTGAGAATATGAATGTATACATACATGTGCATGCTTTACCCAGAATATCGGAATACAGTTGATAATATATAACCAATGTTCTTTCACTAGATAAAAGTGGTTACATGTGCAGAAATGTATTTTCATAGACGGTTGAAGAAATATTGGTTAAATAAATTAAAGAGATGTGACAAACTTTATTTCAATAAACCTGGAGTGATGCCAGGTAAACATTCAGTTATGCGGGTAAACCATTCTGATATTTATCCGTTATTTTTTTAATCAAAAGACAGTAAATGTGTACTGTTTTGGTATATATTCATTTATTTTTTGCTATATAACTGAAATATTGCTGAATGCGACGTTAAACCTTAATTCTCTATCTCTTCTTATTTTTAACATAAAAAAATCTTTTTTCAATGTCAAAATTTTTAATTTTGATAGAAAAATATTTCTTTTTTTCATATATATAAAAAGAAGACTTTTTTATCAAAATAGTTTTTCATATGAACAAATATTTTTAATATAAAAAGTATTTCTGATATAAAAAAATCTTATTTGATATAAAAATTACACGAATAAATACCAAAACAACTTGCCATATAATACGTACCTTGGTGTGGTGCAGAAAACAAAACTCATATGGAGTAATATCTTGGATTGGAAACTGCTAGATTTGTGTTGGTTTGGCACTTTTATGTTACCGCCGACATATGCAATTTACTGACGTATATATGCCATTTACCAGACGACAGCCATCTTCAGTATGAATATGCTGAACAAACCCATATCTTGCAGTCTCTGATGAGATCCACCTCCGATCAAAACCAATAAAGTTCCCAGTCCAAGACTACTTCATACAAATTTTATTTTCCATACTGCACCAGGGTCCTACATGCATCTGGGATCGTGTCAGATTTATCAAAGTAACGTTTGTCACATCTCTTTGTCTGAAATATGAAAGAATGTCTACTTGTGAAAAGTCCGATCCAACATGTAAATGTACAATGGTACATATTTTTCTATGTATGTAAAATATATGTATTATTGTATGTATATGTCTTATTGTATGTACCGTATGTGTATTTACATTTTACTTGTATCAATTTTGTATTTTTGCTCATGTTGTCTGTCAGACAGAATGCTTTAATATGGGATGTAATATAACCAAGCTTGCTTTAATTTGAGACAAAACAGAACCAAACTTTTACATGTATGTGGACCATGATATAGAAATTTGATGTGCCATGATGCAATACCACCCCCTATGTCCAACAGTAGAAAGCCTGTGTGATGGTGACCAGCCGGTGTGCATATTTTCATACAGCAGACGAGGTAATATTTAGAAATTTCTTCTGAGGTTATGGGCTATATTTAGGGATATTCATTAGGGGAATGACGACTGTCATTCCGATTATTCTGTTTCACGTATGACAGGACCAGTTGCACTTGCAATACGAAAATGGGTAAAATGCTGTTTTTCCAGCGAAGTTTAATTTTCAAGTTTTCTGTATCTTCTTGTCTCACACTATTCTGCACTTCTTTTTCTTTCTGTATAATTATTATTCACTAGTTATTGCTCTCTAAAGATCCACCTGCTGACAATACAAGATGGCTGCCGGTGGCGATCTTGGATTACACAGGTAACTGAAAAGCAATCTCAACCGTCCTCTGACTGATGTCGAGGCACTCTTAAATGTGAAGTCAATCAGTTCAGTACATGTAGTTCTTGGTCAGACAAGAAATGTGTAACGGAAGGACGGAATTATGGAAACCCGATGTTTCTAAGTCCCCCCACTTATGTGGTGGGGGGTGACAAAGAGTGACACCACGTGGGCTGTGGTGGTCAGCAACAACCATCGCCATAGCCTGTATAATACTGACCACTGTAGCCTAGAAAGATGCACACGATGTCACTCTTTTCATAATATCAGTTCTGAAACTGATCAAATCCATTTAAATTTGGAGAACATCTGACAGCAATAAATAGAGAATGACAAGAAGTACAAAATAGTGCCAGACAAGACGATACAGAAACCGTACAATTGAAACTTCGCAGGAAAAATAGCATCGTTCCCCATGCAAGATGTCCTGCTATGAAAGAGTCTATCGGAATGACGACTGGCACTTCCCGTGAATGAATATCCCTAAATATTGCCCACAAACTCGGAATATATGTGAAAGGAATGCAAAGTTCCAACATACCATCTGTTAAACAAAAATATGCACACCGGCTTGCTACGATCGATTGTAGGACACGAAATAGTGAATGAAATAATGTTTTGAGTGAGAAAGAATAAACGAGTCAACAGAAATTGAACTTGTGACCTCTCCTAACCGAAGAGCTACACTCTCTCACTCAAGTGTTCCGTTGAGCACATATTGTGAATTCGACAGGAATCTTGAGATCACATAGGTGACCATGTACCATATATGATATTTTATAATTGGGGAGTGTTGCATGCAATTCTGAAAAATCTATTTAAATAAATCTGATGTGCATGATAGATTGATACAAATGCATTCTGGTTTAACTCTTTGCCCAAGGAGGCGTACTACCATCAGGGCCTGATCTAGACTTTTAGTTTGGGCACCCATACATGGCGCAGATTGTGATAAGTTGTAGTGAGATAGGCCGCGATGTGGAACTGTCAAAGCCCCTGGAAGTTGTGGGAGAAATTGTCTAAATACAGCCTGTTAACTTAATATTTGGCAAAAGTACTTGCTTTAGTATTGGTTTCAGCCTGTTCGGAGAGGGAATTTGCTAAAAAATATATATATTTTCATTTGAGAACTCGTTTTCACGGCACCCAAGCCCGCTATAACGGGCTCAAAAATGCCAGGCCCTGACCATTGCCCCATGGTGACACCTTTTGACACCCCTTCCTAATCCATGATATCGCCATTCTACGCCTTATGTAATAAATTGATTAACCTCACTCAATAATATTTTATTTCAGGAAATATTAAACATGCTGAATTATTGGTCACTGTAAAAGTAATAAAAATTTTTATAAACCTTTGACACCAGCCCTCCAATGGATTTGTACCCGACAATTTACAGGTGATCACCGGAAAGGTCTATGGGGCAGTCTGTATGGTTTAGAAAGGGGTGTCATCATGGGGCAAAGAGTGGAGCATGGTCTATTATTTACCAAACCATTGTCACGATTATAGACAAAACAGTGTTCCCATCTTTGTGATAATTCATGTCTAAGTGTTTTATATCTGTATGTGAGAATATACAACAGTAATGGAAGTTATATATAAAGAGTATTTATTGTTAAAGATACATGTAACCGAGAATATTCACATCAAATGTACGCTTTATTTCACTTTTAAGTTCTATATTAAAACAAATCTGCCATCAGTTTTCTGAATGCATGTTGGGTGCATCCCACTTTATTCTGTTAATACAAGTTAATATGATTTACTCTTTCGTTAGATCAATAGTGCTTAATTATTATTGTCTATATGCTAAAATTTGCTTGGATTTCTATATATTATATATGCCTATTTGATTTATATTTTTGTTGCGGAAAATAATGGAATATAACAGGGTAGATTATGAGATCCACTTATTGATGGAGTCACTTTGATGATAACGTAATTGTATCACTCAAATAATTAACTGTGTCAACATTGGTTTGTTTTTTGAAATGCCATCATTTTATTATGGAAAACATATAGAATTTACATTTTGAATTATGCGGCAACAGTTTTACCTACAGCAGGCCTCAATTTAAGGTGGTAACCTGTTTTCATGTTGCCTGGAGGTGGCCTTATGAAAAATAGTCAAGTGGTAACCTATTTTCAGGTTCCCATAATTTTGACTAATAATATGACATTAGGTTAATATTAATTATGCAATAGGTTCCCACAGGTTACCAGTGTAGAATTCATGGTAACCTTTTGAGAGGTTACCATCAGCACTCCTTAAATTGAGGCCTGTACAGTATGTTCATCATCTAGTGTCACCAGTATTGTTGACATGCTCTACTGATTAAATTCCGGAGACTGCAATTTAGTTTTGTGAATTTGATTTCAGGGTCAGAATTCTATAAACATTTTTGAGTGGATGAATTTAATTTTCAACCCATGTGAAGTAAGTACATGTACTATGAAGTATGCCTGTGAGACTGAAATAGGCGTACATGTAGCCTATTCATCTTCTCGAGACCAGGCAGGTCCTTCTGCAAGCCCTACTCCACCCCATGCATTGTCACACATGCCCACCTATGTTCTGGGAAAAAAGTGCCTCCTGGTGTATGAACTCGTTGAGTGTTATGGAGTATGATTTATCGCCCAAGTTCCTGTCTTATTCCAGAAAATGGATCAGAAAACTCCTAAAGAACCCCCATCATCCTATTGTTATGGTAATCCCTCTAATAATTCAATCACAGGAAGTGAAATGTCCCACAGTAAATTCTTAGGGTGATCAAATTTATTAGAACAGGAAATTGACAAAATGGTTCAAAATTTTGCATAATCCATTATTTCTGTTATTTCACCGATTTTAGAGGGTGATAAAATTTATTTGAACCACCAATTGCGTTGCCAATTTCCAAGAGAGTGATCAAAAACTCCCCTGAAGAAAAAGTTAGGAGAGTGATTATTCACTCTCCTTAAAACTAGGAGACTGTGCATGGAGATGTTTATTTGTAAAGTAGCTTTTGATTGGTCGATGCAAGACACACGCCGTTTAATGTCCACTGTCAAGGCCTGGTACACATGAGCCAGTTTTCCTTGACAAGTGAGATCAGATCTGTGGAAGACTGTTACGGCCAATCGCTATATCCTGCTCTGGTGCAGTCATCGTTTATAATACAAGCTTGTAAGTAAGCTGATGGCCACTACAGACTTCCATAAATTTAGTCTCACTTGTCAAGGAAAACTTGCCTGTGTGTACCAGGCCTAATCCAACAAGGAGTGGGGCTTTGTGTTAGGACTCCGCTTGCCTGGGGAAGATATAGTACTCAGATATAGGTTTGGTTGTGAAGACGTCAACATCAACGCTTCATCAGATTGAATGTGTCGATGAGTTTAAAGTCTTTAGTCCTACGATACTCAAACTGCAAGGAGTCTTGTGAAGGCTGAACTAAGAGTAGTCCGTTATCGGTACTGTTGTAGAAATTGGCCCTCCAGTCTACGTCGGGCAGAAAACTTGGGTCATTAGGTTCTGGACTCCCTGTAAAATAATAATTTACATATATTACATGCATTTTCACTAAAAATAGTACATGTACTTCCATCCGCTTTAATAAAATAGAAATCCAAAGAATTCCGAACAGTCTTGTTTTTATACGCCTGTCAATTTTGATGGGGACGTATTATGGTATGGCATCGTCCATCCGTTAACTTCTCTTGTGAACGCAGCACAGCAAAGAGTGTTCGTTGGATTCTTTTCAAATATGCCACACATTATTGTCACCATGTGGAGATCTTCACTTGCTAAGGGCATTTCACATTTCACTTAACACTACCCTTAGCTCATTGACTTCATTCTCCGTGTATTTCGCCCGATGTCAGCTTCCCCAAGCATCAAGTCGCATGCCCGCTCCATAAAACGAGCCCATGAAATTATCCGTATTCAAATGTTTTGACCTGGGAATCTCGGACACCAGACACTGTACATCTGAGGAAATGAATTATTGGAGAACTTTACTGTACATCTGAGGAACTGAATTATTGGAGAACTTTACATCTGAGGAAATGAATTATTGGAGAACTTTACATCTGAGGAACTGATTTATTGGAGAACTTTACTGTACATATGAGGAACTGAATTATTGGGGAACTTTACATCTGAGGAAATGAATTATTGGAGAACTTTACATCTGAGGAACTGATTTATTGGAGAACTTTACATCTGAGGAACTGATTTATCAGAGCACTTTACTGTACATCTGAGGAACTGAATTATTGGAGAACTTTACTGTACATCTGAGGAACTGAATTATTGGAGAACTTTACTGTACATCTGAGGAAACGAATGTATTGGAAAACTTTACATCTGAGGGAATGAATTATTGGAGAACTTTACTGTACATCTGAGGAACTGAATTATTAGGGCACTTTACTGTACATCCGAGGAACTGAATTATTAGGGCATTTTACTGTACATCTGAGGAACTGATTTATTAGAGCACTTTACTGTACATCTGAGGAAATGAATTTATTGGAGAACTTTACATCGGAGGAACTGAATTATTGGAAAACTCTGAATTATTGGAGAACTTTACTGTACATCTGAGGAACTGAATTATTGGAAAACTTTACATCTGAGGAACTGAATTATTGGAGAACTTTACATCTGAGGAACTGATTTATCAGAGCACTTTACTGTACATTTGAGGAACTGATTTATTACATCTTAGGAACTGAATTATTGGAGAATTTTACTTTGCATCTGAGGGATTGTATTATCAGATAATTTAGTCTACATCTGGAGTATCAAATTATTGAGATTTTTACATTTAAGCATTCAGGGACACTGTATGTACATTACCTGCTTCACCATCAACAATATAGACGGGTGCCCTTGCATTCACAAAGTTCTTCTGTACGGTTTTATCCTTGTAGACAGGGTAGGTTCTCTCGTAACTGTGGTCGTGTCCGCACAGATACACGTCAACCTTCTGTTCATAGAGCAAATCTTCCAGGTACGAGCGGAATACCGGCGCCTCGTAGACGCATCGATACTCCGCTACGAGGGAGGTACAGTACAGGGGCCTGTGACCAAACACGATAATCCAAGGCACACTGGCGCGGTTCTTGTTGGCTTGGATCAGATCATCCCTCATGAACTGGTATTGGTCGGAGGTTCGGTTGAAGTCGTGCTCAGTGGAGAAGGAGAGGAAATGTATACCCATGTAGTCGAAAGAGTACCAGTAGGGGGAGCTGGATCCGCTGGGCTCCTGAGGCATCGGTAACCAGTTCCGATATGCGGCGAAATCGAACTGTTTTTCGTGGTTCCCTGGCGCTGTCATATAGGGAAAACATTGCGTGAAACGCTGAATCTCTGACATGTACTCAACCCAGATGTACGAGTTATTCAGCTTTTGTCGACTGAAGTTGTCGGCGTAACTTATGTCGCCCGCGTGGACCACCATCTTGACCAGCCCGTTAATGCAGTAATCCGCTAAGGCATTGATCGTGTCGGAGCCGTTTGTGACCCCTAGGTCTGCTATCAGAGCCACTCTCGCGTCGTTCTGTGGTACTGTGGGTCTCTGCCGTTGGAACTGGAATATCTCGCTGAATCTGTATTTTGTGTCCCCACACTTGTAATACACTTTGCCGTACATATCCGGCAATACACTCAAATCGACTAGGGCATTGTTAAGGGTAAAGTTGAACATCCCCGATGTGTAGGTGTAAGCTGCCCCAACAGCCGTAAAGTTGAGAGCTCTGTTATTCCCATACTTGCACATGGGGTCATAGACCAGATTACCAGGCCTGTAATGAACAGGGTTCAGCCAGGTCATCTTCATTAGCCGACTGCCATATAAGGTCATATGTACAGCTTGTACTGCAGGAGCGTCTGACGATGACTGCTGCGGCAAGTGGGGGAAACTCTCAGAATCGTACTCGACCGACTCGTTGACATACAGACCCAACACAAGTATTCCTATTATTGCAGTATGGGTATGCAACCATTTCAAAGACATCGCGAGACCTGAACTGGAGAAGACCAAAACCTGGAAACGTGGAAAAAGCAGAAACTTACAAGTTACATATGGTACTGGCATTGGGCAACTACTCCATAGTGTCCCAACAATAACCATGATGCAACAGTGTTCAAGAAACCTTAACAATATATGATTGTAGTTTTGTGAATCCTGTATATTAAAGCAACTCCCAGGTCAAAGAATAATCAGGTGAATCCACTCAATACAGAACGTCAAATACTACACGTTTATCCTGTCTGGTCTAATTTTCACTGGTTCTGTATTCAAGACCACTATATTCATGACCAATTTCATTCAATGTTACTGGTCTACCACCATGACCACTAGAGAATCAATAATCCGCCTGTGGACCAGATTCTGATTGGCCTTTTCAAACTTTTTACTCGCTGCTACATCAAGGGAAATAATGGAATGTGTAGGTGTATAGCATTCAACTTTAAAAAAAAACTGCGGAGGCATATGCTTTTTGGCTCTGCATTTTTTTCAAATTTTATAAATCAATTATATTCATATTTAGCCTTGTTGGCCGCATACACTTCCGGAACCCCATAGAATAAGTATCATGCAAATTACATAAATGGTGGTTCCCGATAAACGATATATGTTGTCAAGAGAGACAACTCTGATTCAGTATCATGTGAGCAGCATCGGTTTGTCTACCGAAATTGTTAGATGGCAACTTTCATATTGGCCTGATGGTGATCCACAGCTTTTCAATTAGTTGTCTGATTATGACCTTAATCGATTTTGCTTCCACACTACTGAATGCCATAGCGAAATTTGAGGGCTGTAATAGCTCGAGCTAGAATTCTTTAATCATGGCGATGGTAACTGTTTTCTTCAAGGAAAATATCTCAATATCCTGGCCATACAATAGCCAGAGTAAACCCTCTAATAATTCTATCCCCCTACCCAAATTCAATCACTTCATTTTGGCAACAAAATTCAATTCAAATTCATCGGCTGTTCTAATAATTCTCAAGTTGATCACCATCTAAATTCATTAATTTAATGAAGAAATAATGAACCTGCATGATTTTTCGACCATTCTGTCAACTTCTTGTTCTGATAAATTTGATCACCCCTGATTTTAGTGTGGGAAATTCAACTTTCTGTGACTGAATTATTAGAGGAGTTCCTGTAGCTTAGCTCTACTCTGGACTAGAACTGGCAGGGGTCATGGTGGCCAAACAGCAAAATATTGGAGAAATATGGGAATTGTTTTATTGAATTACAAGAATTTATAGGAACAAATGACAGGGAGTCGACAGGTTAATGTACATGAAAATCACAAGGAATCGACAAGATTACACAGAGGCACAGAAAACGGAGAACCTTTTAAGACAAAATGGAAAATCGATGGGGGTGGGGAAAAGGGGTTGGGCTCTCCCTGAAATTATTTTAAAAATCAGACATTTTCACAAAATGAAATGGTTTCATTTGAGCAAAAATATAGGAATTATAGGACGGAGTTTTTAGCCCACCATCACCAGATGGTGGGCTGTTCAAATCACTTTTCGTCCGTGGTCCGTCGTCCGTGGTCCGTCCGTCAGTCCGTCCGTCCGTCCGTAAACAATTCTTGTTATAGCGATTTCTCAGGAACTACTGCATGGGTCTTTCTCAAATTTGGTACACAGGTTCCCCTTGGGGCCTAGTTGTGCAAGATATCTTTTTTGGTCCGATTCGACAATCCAATATGGCCACAAGGTGGCCATCTTGGATTTCCCCATGAAATCTTGTTATCGCGATTTCTCGGGAACTACTGCATGGATCTTTCTCAAATTCGGTACACAGGTTCCCCTCAGGGTCTAGTTGTGCAAGATACCTTTTCTCGTCCGATTCGAAAATCCAATATGGCCACAAGGTGGCCATCTTGGATTTCCGCATGAAACCTTGTTATTGTCATTTCTCAGGAAGTATTGCATGGATCCTTCTCAAATTTGGTACACTGGTTCTCCTTAGGGTCTAGTTGTGCAAGATACCTTTTTTGTTCCGAATCGGAAATCCAATATGGCCACCAGGCGGCCATCTTAGATTTCCACATGAAACATTGTTATTGTGATTTCTCAGGAAGTATTGCATGGATCTTTCTCAAATTCAGTACACAGGTTCCCATTGGGGTCTAATTGTGCAAGATACCTTTTCTGGTTCGATTCGAAAATCCAATATGCATGGCCACCAGGCAGCCATCTTGGATTTCCCCATGAAACTTTATTGTCATTTCTCAGAAAGTATTGCATGGATCTTTCTCAAATTCGGTACACAGTTTCCCCTTGGGGTCTAGTTGTGCAAGATACCTTTTCTGGTCCGATTCAAAAATTCAATATGGCCACAAGGTGGCCATCTTGGATTTTCCCATGAAACCTTGTTATTGCTATTTCTCGGGAACTACTGCATGGATCTTTCTCAAATTCGGTGCACAGATTCCCTTTGGGGTCTAGTTGTGCAAGATACCTTTTCTGATCCGATTCGAAAATCCAATATGGCCACCAGGCAGCCATCTTGCATTTCCCCATGAAACCTTGTTATCGCTATTTCTCAGGAACTACTGCATGAATCTTTCTCAAATTTGGTACACAGGCTCCCCTTGGAGTCTAGTTGTACAAGATACCTTTCTGGTCCGATTCGAAAATCCAATATGGCCACCAGGCAGCCATCTTGGATTTCCCCATGAAACCTTGTTATCACAATTTCTCAGGAACTACTGCATGGAACTGCTGCATGGATCTTTCTCAAATTTGGTACACAGGTTCCCCTTGGGGTCTATTTGTGCAAGATACCTTTCTGGTCCGATTCCAAAATCCAATATGGCCACCAGGCAGCCATCTTGGATTTCCCCATGAAACTTTGTCATTTCTTAGAAAGTATTACATGGATCTTTCTCAAATTCGGTACACAGGTTCCCCTTGGGGTCTAGTTGCGCAAGATACGTTTTCTGGTCCGATTCGAAAATCCAGTTGGCAGCCATCTTGGATTTCCCCATGAAACCTTGTTATCGCAATTTCTCAGGAACTACTGCATGGATCTTTCTCAAATTTGGTACACAGGTTCCCCTTGGGGCCTAGTTGTGCAAGATACCTTTCTGGTTCGATTCGAAAATCCAATATGACCACCAGGCAGCCATCTTGGATTTCCCCATGAAACTTATTGTCATTTCTCAGAAAGCATTGCATGGATCTTTCTCAAATTCGGTACACATGTTCCCCTTGGGGTCTAGTTGTGCAAGATACCTTTTCTGGTCCGATTCGAAAATCCAATATGGCCACCAGGCAGCCATCTTGGATTTTCCCATGAAACCTTATCACAATTTCTCAGGAACTACTGCATGGATCTTTCTCAAATTTGGTTCACAAGTTCCCTTTGGGATCTAGTTGTGCAAGATGCCTTTTCTGGTCCGATTCGAGAATCCAATATGGCCACAAGGCAGCCATCTTGGATTTCCCCATGAAAATTTGTTATTGTCATTCCGCAGGAAGTACTGCATGGATCTTTGTCAAATTTAGTACACAGTTTCCTCTTGTGGTTCAGCTGTGCAAGGTACCTTTTCTTACCGATTCGAAAATCCGATATGGCCACCAAGCGGTCATCTTGGATCTCCCCATGCAACTTTGTTATCGTGATTTCTCAGGAAGTACTGCATGGATCTTTCTCAAATTTGGTACATAAGTTCCCGTTGGGGTCTAGTTGTGCAAAATACCCTTTTCTGGTCCGATTCGAAAATCCAATATGGCCACCAGGCGCCCATCTTGGATTTCCCCTTGAAACATAGTTACATAGTATCGTGAATTCTCAGGAACTACTTCATGGATCTTTCTGAAATTTTGTACACAGGTCCCACATGGGGCCTAGTTGTGCAAGATACCTTTTTTGGTCCGATTCCAAAATCCAAGTTACGCTTCAAATTAATATGGTATTCCCGATTTGTGACGTTGCATCACACGAACCGGCGGAACAAACGGTGGGACATATTCTATATAGTGACTATAGAGAATATCCATACCTTCACCTTCCATATCAAGAGGTTCAAATAATTCGGAATTAAAATGTATTTCTTCAAATTTTAAATCAGTTTTCTTTAGTCTGCTGACGGGTCGGCTACATGAAGGGATGTCACTCTTGTGACAACGTTACAACTCGACAACTGTAGACTACTGCGTGTTTCGATCCAAGGGAGATAATCAGGATTCAGACACTTTCAAAGTTTGAACATTACTGCGCGGATCCCTTCAGTATTAAGTTTTGTACCGTTTTACTATTTCCGAGCATGGTTCCTTAAAAGAGATATCTCAAACTAGCCCAGTAAACGGAACAGAATTCGTTCCTAATTATAAATCTTAAGTATGTTTCATAGCTCATGCCAAAGGGTCGAAGAGATTTGTCTTCGCTTCCAGTACCCAATGATGACACGTGCAAAAAAATATACTACAAAACGAAGATGAAGGATAATCTGGACATTCACTTTCATAAGTACAGTTTCTAGAACTCCTTAAACTTAGAAAGATGATATCTTGTTGTTTTCCTTTTTCGATCTTTTTTGCTCCGATTCAAAATTCTGTAAACAAAATAACAAATCAATCGTTTGTTCTTAGTAACAATGGACAAAAAGATCCTCTTACAAAAAGATTAGCTTACAATTATCGGACAATGGTGGGCGCCAAGATCCTTCAGGATCTCTCGTTAAGTAACAATAGGAGGTTGTCAAAAATATAGCAATTATAGGACTGAGTTTTAACAATAGGTTGCCAAAAATATAGCAGTTATAGGACTGAGTTTTTAAGTAACAAAAAGAGGTAAAAAATATAGGGGCACCATGAACCGTGAAGCCGAAATATACCTGTTTGGAGCTGTACGATGAAGGGAACAACCACATATGTACAAAACCTGGTTAGCTATTGCACAAGTTGTTCATACACAGGCTTGTCAAAATATCAATCAAACATTGAAGAGATGGACTTTGAGAATCAGAGATAATTCTTGACATTGGATAGTAAATGGCACAGATAAAACACTTCAGCTCATGTCTTTGTTTATCACCGCATTGCCTTTTGTTGATGGCCCTGTTGTTCAACTTCACATTATTTGTGCAAAACTTTCTTATGTCTGGGACAACTGGAAACTTTAAGCAAATATACAGTTTGTCCATGTCAAACTTTTGACTGCACGGCCATATCTAAATAACTACTAATTTTCTCATGCAAATGACAAACTACATTTTTATCATTGTCTATTCCGCTAGGTTGAAAACAGTTATTTAGAGATATACTAACAATAATTGAGAGCCAGCACTTTCGAAGATAATATATCTGTCCACAAATATTTGCTGACCATGGTGATCAAATCTCCTGATCTGAACCCTGATTACAAGAGCTGCCTTTCGGACCTGCAATAGAAGACCACTATACCAGGGGGCCCTCGGTGGCCGAGTGGTTTAAGGCGCTTCGCTGGTGACCGCTAGCTACCGCTGAACCGGCACGGGTTCGAGCCCAGCTGGTCCATGTGTGAAAGTTTGTCTGTTACTTGCCGAAGGGCGGTGGTTCTCTCCGTGTTTTCCGGCTTCCTCCACCAACCAAACTGACTGTCACCATATGAGTGAAACAAACTTGAGTGTGACATTAAGCCAAATCCACCCCCCCCACTATGACCTGCCTATCGGACCTCCAATACAAGATTACTATGACAGGACCCTAATAAAAGAACTGCATACCCAGACCTTCAATAGAAGACCTGCCTAGCTGACCTCCAATACAAGACCAATATACTCGGACCCTCATACAAGACCTGCATACCCAGACCTCCAAGTTAAGCAACGTTAGTAGTATAGAAAGGGCATATTGGGCCCCATTGACCTTTGACCTATGTGGCACGTGGCTTGATGTGGCGGTCACAGAGGTCATCAAGTGCACTATAGTTCGGGCAAAGGTTAACCCTGTACCCTATGTATGTATGTGTGCGCCTGCGTACGATGACGTCACTTCCAAGCAGCGCAGGGTCAAATGTCACTTCCGGTCACGTGACCGAAAGTGCACTCAGAGTTCAAAGGTTAATCGTCCACCAAAACCCTTTTATCGCTCGTTAAGGCGCTGAGACGGGCATTAAGGCGTAAAGATAGAGCGTGAAGGCATTGAGACGGGCGTTAAGGCATAACGACGAATGTTGACTGGCGTTGAGACGGGCGTTAAGGCATAACGACGGGCGTTGACCGGCGTCACTGCATTTCGATGTATTAGTGGCAGTTCCATGAAAATCAGGGCTTTTGAGCTAGTTCACCAGGGCGTTGAAGCGTTAAGCTAAGCGTTGACGGGGGTTACTCTCTATAAAAGCATGTGTATTGCCAAAACACGCACAGTCGACGTTCAACCGTCAATATGGCTTATACTTGCTCTGAGTGCCAACGCACGTTCACCAGACGTTACGATATGATGCGACACGAGAAAAACATACATGGGATTGAAGACTCCGAGGCACAAGAAGCCGATACAGAGATTGATGAGAGTCTATCTACTGATACGGAGAGCTTGATCTCAGATTGTCAGCCCACATCTCAGGAAAGTGAGATTGCTGTGAGTCTATATACTGATACCGAGAGCTTGACCTCAGATAGTTTGCCTACATACCAGGAAAGTGAGGCAGAACCTACCTTCTGGGATCGTATTGTGACAGCAGCTATCAATACTCAAGCTGCAGCGATCGAGGACGCCGGACAGGATAACTTACAACAGGCGTACACCCAAATGCGCCCCTGCATCAGGAAAACAGCCATGGCAATCTATGAACAGTATAAGTAACCTTACTACCGCTTGAAATGAAAGGCGACCCCACGCACAGGTTCTGGGATCGTATTGTGACAGCAGCTATCAATACTCATGCTGCAGCGATCGAGAACGCCGGACAGGATAACTTACAACAGGCGTACACCCAAATACGCCCCTGCATCAGGAAAACAGCCATGGCAATCTATGAACAGTATAAGTAACCTTACTACCGCTTGAAATGAAAGGCGACCCCACGCACAGGTCCATCATGAAGACCAAGCGTCACTTGGAAGAGGATATGGGGCTACCACCCACTGAGGCCCTGGAAAATGCGATCAGGATGCGCAAACAACTCTTTCAGGACATGCTGCCCGAACAATATCCAGGCCTGCCCGACGACGATTAGGTCACACCGAGCAAAGATGAAAGTTTCTGAAACGGCGACTTCTGATTGGACAAGAGCAGCCGAGAATACATATAACGCAGTAACGGGCAAGAACGAATATGACTGATACAGCGCCAAATGGCGGCCTCTTATTGGACAAGAGTCTTCTTGGATTGTAAACATATCCAACGCGGCTCCCCCAGCGTGGGTATGATGTACTGGAGGGGAGAATAAACCATATGAAAAAAAATATGTTGTTGTTCTCATATCTCTCATCCTTGTTGTTTTTCTTTCATCTGTGTATATCATGGCGTCAAGGCGTTATGCTAGGGCGTAACGACGGTGTAACGATGGGAGCTCGGAGATGGAGTAATCGGGAGCTCGGAGCTCGGGGATGAGGCAGGCGGAAGCTCGGAGCTCGGCGCCTCAAAATTGTTGCTTTCTATACTACTCCTAAATCTAGGATGAGTACCCGGATGTAAAACTGATACCCCACACGGTCCATTTGACCAGGTATGATCCCTCAATCACTCAACAAACCTCTACGAATCCCCAAAATGCCTGCTTTCTATACTACGACCAGACTGCGCATGCGCAAAATGATGAAAGCGGACGATACATTAGTCCAGTCGGATCCCACTCATCCACTCACCCTGGTGGCGCCCCCTGTCGGAACTATAGTCACATCACCTCCATGCCACCTGGCGGATGCAAGAGTTATCTCCCCCGGCAAAATAAGGCTTTAATCCTGTGACTATACTACTATTTTTTTGCGCCGCAAGGTCAATAGGTCTCGAAATGCACTTTTATACTACTAAATGTGAGTCAATATCAGTTAAGGACCCGGATGTAAAGATGGACGAGATGAAAGGATACAGGTCAGTACATGCATTTCATTCAATTAATGATACAGGTCAGTACATTGACTCTCATTGACCTTTTAAGCCCGGGGACCGATATTAGACTCTTTTGGATGTGGTTGATAGGGGTTTTCCCCTATTGTAGAGATGAAGTGTTCCGCTTTCTATATTTTTTCTGGAAAAACTTTCACATACACCCACTCCCGTCCCGTACCCGGATGCAAGGCTGATGCAATTCAGTTTTCACGAATGCTCCATTATGCAGACGACACAGTTGATGTGCGCGGGAAATCACATACAAGTCAGTACATGCCTATCATTCATCCAAATGACCTTGAACTATAGTGATCTGTACCCGGATGTAAAGATGAGATGAAAGGATACAGGTAAGTACATGTCTATCATTCCAAAGACCCAGACCGAAGACCTGAATATAGGTCAGCTATCACACCCGATTCACATGCCATTGGGAAACCCCCAGATACAAGTGATGGACCCGGATGGACACGTCCCCGCTCCAAGGTCACAAGGACCCGGATGAATGCAAGTAAGTACATGCAATCAATCACCGGATGACGTAACCACTGGGAAAACCCCGATGATAATGATAAAAACAGACAAGGATGATAGACTGGATGGAAAATACCCATATACAGGTCAGTACATGCATTCCTGTCATTCGATACCAGAACTAGGTCAGAATTCACTCGGAGAATATCCCCCGGCTTCCCACGTATTTGGGGCTACTTTCTGTCCGCGGAGGCTGAGCGCATCACCGCCAGACCGCATCACCGCGGAGGAATACATGCCCCAAAGGTCGAGTGACGTCACCATGCCGAAAACGTAACCTTTGCCGGAACTATAGTGCACTTGATGACCTCCGCGACTGCCACGTCATGCTACGTGCCACAGAGGTCGAAGGTCAATGGGGCCCATATGCCCTTTCTATGCTACTAACGTTAAGCTCGGTCAATACTTGGATTGGTGACCGGGTGCTGTTCTGGCTGGGCTGAACAGTGCCCAAGGTAATAGGGACTGTGAGCACTCTGGAACATTTTGAGCAGTTCACAGAGCCATCCGGGTGATATTGTTCCTAATTTGTGTTTTATTTAGTTAGTGAAGTTCAAAACTGTATATATTTCTAATTTGAATTCACTGTTGTATAGATTGGCTTGGGCTGGGGGTGAATCTCGGGACTGCACTGTCGCCATTGTATTGCCTGGAGTCGGCTCTGCAGACGCTGGGACTTTAAAATGGTTCTTGCTTCTATGTGTCCGTGCATGTCCGTTTGAATGATTATTTCCTAACGCTTTGTTGGATTCTTCCGAAATTCGACATACACATTCCTTGCAACAAGACGCCAGTCGGTATTGCATTTCAGCAACATCTGCCTGAAGGTGGCGCCACTGGGTCAAAATGGTTCTTGCTTCTATGTGTCCGTGCATGTCCGTGGATGTCCGTGCATGTCTGTTTGAATGATTATTTCCTAACGCTTTGTTGGATTCTTCCGAAATTCGGCATACACATTCCTTTCAACAAGACGCCAGTCGGTATTTCAGCAGCATCTGCCTGAAGGTGGCGCCACTGGCTCAAAATGGATCTTACTTCTCTGTGTCCGTGGATGTCAGTTACAAGCAATAACTTCCAAATGCTTTCTTGGGTTCTTCCGAAATTCGGCATACGCATTCCTTGTGAGAAGACGCGGTTGCGTACTGGAATGGAGTAACATTTGCCTGAAAGTGGCGCCACTGAGTTTCGCTTCTTCATGTCCGTTCCAGTTAAAATGGGTCTTGCTCTCTTTGTGTCTGTGAATGTCCGTTAAAATTCTTCACAGGCGATAACTTCCAAAAGCTTTGTCGGATTCCTTCGAAATTTAGCATATACACCCCTTGTGACTAGACATGGGATGGCATTGCTTTTCAGCAAGATCCACCTGAAGGTGGCGCCACTGGGTATTGTTCCGATCTCCTCTGCATGTCCGTGGTTTCCATTCAAATTCTTCACAAGCGATAACTTACAAATGCTTTGTCTAATAATCAGGCATCCCTAAATGCGTTTGTCATTTTTTCTTCTCTCTTCTGCTTCTCGCTGTTAGTTTTGAATTTCATGTCGCTTTAAATGAAGGACACCATTTTCTTAAATTTGCTGTCCAGTCCTTCTATTCCACATCATATGATTTACACTAAAGCTTTTGCAGGAACCATATTTTATTTCAGAAGTATAATATGGAATAACTGGCGGGGAATCCCCGCAGTACGGAACCCGTGTTAGTTTTGAATTTCGTGTCGCCTTAAATGAATAACAACATTTCCTTCAATTTTGCTAAGAAATCAATCCATTCCACATCATATGATTTACCCTAAAGCTTTTGCATGAACCATATTTTATTTCAGAAGTATAATATGAAATAACTGGCGGGGAAATCCCCGCAGTACTGAACCCCTGGTTTTTGAATTTCGTGTCATCTTAAATGAAGGACAACATTTCCTTCAATTTTGCTATCAAATAATTGTATCTCATATCATATGATTTATCCTAAAGCTTCTGCAGGAACCATTTGTGTCCACACGTATAACTTACTATATTAATTACAACTGAGTTCCTAAAGTTTGAGTGCACACTGTGCATATGATCAATTTCCTGAATTGAATTGAATTCCACCTTGTGGTTTTTCGGACTGACAGATGACGGCATGCAATTGTCAGTGTGGTTGTTTCATGTACAGGGAGCTTTCTATGGCTTTCATGTCAGCACACCTACCACTACCCCCAAGAAGAGCATGTCCCCACCCCCAGGGCGCCGAGCCGCACCCTATATCTCCCAAACTAGCCCTCGCCCGACCCTCATACATGACGTATATCGTGTTTGAGCATATATTTCCAATATATCTTGGCAGAAGCTGAAATTTGTGTGTGGTCTGCAATATTGAGATAATTGCAACCCCAAAAGGTTTCAATTTATCAGGCACAGACCCGTCAGATCCTTCTTAAATCTGGTATGAATATATCATGACATATGATGTCGCTTGGGATAGCGTTTCGCCCACTTGTGCTTACAGGTAGCACCACCTCGTGTCAAATCTAAATTTGATTTCTCTCATCAGATTTTTCTCCAATTTGGTATGCAGATACCATGCCATGATATGTCCCTTGGGATTGTATTTCACCTGCTTCTACACACTGGTGGCGACACCTGGTGGAAAAATCTGAAATTTGTTTCTGGCAATAATTTGACAACTGCTCATCGGATTCTTCTCGAATTTGGTATTCATATCATGCCATAAGATGTCACTTGGGATTGTGTTTCACACACTTGTGCATACAAATCTAGATTCGGTTTCCGGGCAATAACCCCTTTCAGATTCTTCCCAAAGTTTGTATGCTGATACACCATGTCCTGAGATGATCCTTGGCATTGCATTTCACCCACTTGCACCCACATGTGGCGACACCTGGTGGCAAATTTAAAATTTGGTTTCCAGACAATAGGTTGAGGATGCATTCAGCTTCTTGTCAAATTTGGTTTGCAGATAAAATGCCTTGAGATGTCACTTGGGGTCGCTTCTCGGTTACATAATTTCCATGCTTCACTGCATGGAAACTAGATTACAGAAGCAAAAAATAAAAACGTTCAGTCAACCGTTCAGAGTTGATTTTAAAACTTGGGAAGGCAGAAAGACCCTTCCGTATCCAACGCCTATAAAGTAGCAATTGCGTCGCTCATGTATATCCCCCCGAGACCAACAATGCTAAAAAATATTGCTACCATTTCGGCGGGGGACTTAGCATCCTTGTGAAGGGCTGCTTGTGAAGTGTAAATTCAAGTTCGGCTTTGGCAAGTCGAGTAGTTTTACGGATATATTTTTATAGTATTCTGTCAACTCGAGTAGTTTTACGAAATATGGTGAAGGTATGGAAGGTGGAATGATAACGAGTGGATACCCCTCGTATCAGGTTAATCCGGAAATTATGGAAAATAGGGCCACGGAAACAGGGGGGACAGAACTGAATACGTGTGAGGAAGATGAGGGAATAAGGGGAGTGCGGAAGTGGGGGGGAGAAGAGGGATGGGGAATATCTCCAGAGAAAGAGGGACCAGAGGAGGAGGAAGAAATTGAGGCGATTTGTATTAGAGGGGATAAGTCTGAGGGAAGCGGGGATAGGTCTACTGAATTTGAAAGGGGAGCTTCAACTCTTACAAACGAGAAGGACCATGTGGAAAAGGAAAAGTTAGTGGCAGTTATAGGGGATTCCAGTTACAAAGTAGCAGCTACAGAAATGGGGTGAGGGTTTTGCAGGTATGCCCCGTTTTGGAAGAAAGGGACCCCTGTTAGGGGCATCGGGATATTTAGAGAGGGCCTACATCTTGATGTCACTGGAGACGGACTAGTGAATTTTGCCAGGGAGCTAGCAAGTAGAGGGAGAAACTAAGACATATTTAAACTAGAACAGGGCCCTGGGAAGGGGAGTAGCAAGGAAAATACAGGAAGGAAAAAGAAGCTACGGAAGAACAAGAAGGGCCCGAGCTAAAAAAACAAAGTAATGGTTGTCTGTGGGGTTTGTGAATGTGAATGGGATTGGGAGGATAGAAGGAGTGGCAGGTGCGTGTGGAAAGTTGAGAGAAGTGGGCGAGATAGCCGGGATAGCGGATCTTGATGTGGTAGGTTTGGCGGAAACAAAGCTTTCCAAAGGGACAGTGGATATAAAAATGGACAGCGGAGGAGGTTTAGCGGTGGCGGTCAACAGGGATACGAAATAACATTGGGGGATATGGAACTGGTGGACTTTGAAGAATGGGAGGAAGTAATCAACGAAATAGTGTGGGTTTCCGGAAACTTTGGGGGAAAATATGCAGTGGGGGTGATCTATGCAGCTCAGAAAGGGTTTGATAGTGTCGATAGTACTTGGAACGATAAACTCTATGAGTTATTAACTGTACAAATCACAAGACTTAAGGAAATGGGGTATACTATTATATTGCTGGGGGATTTGCCCAAGAAAGAAGGGGACGGAATTACAGGCAACAAGTCAGAGGTAAACAGAAATGGGAGAAGGATCCTGGATCTAGAGAAAAGTGCTGGTATGTACATAGTGAACAGATCACCAAAGTGCTCAGGAATTTGGACCAGGGAGAGTGGGGGATTGGAAACAGTGGTAGATTACATTTTGGTAAGTGAAAATGTATTGGAGAATGTAAACTTCATGGTTGTTGATGAGGTTCACTACTACGATGTAGACAGTGATCATAACTGGATGATGATGAAAATGGGGACACAGGGCCAACATGAATGTGGAAAGCAGAAGGTACGATATAAATGGATTATGAATGAGAAGACCAATTGGGACAATTTCCGGGAAATGCAGCACAAGAATTTAGGGACTGGGAAGCAGGGGTAGAGCGAGTCAGGGTGGGGGAAGAACAGGAAGTTGGGGAAAGACTGACAGAAATGTTCAACGCCAGGTTAATAGATGCGGCACAAGCTGTTATTCCGTGGGTAAAATGGAACTTCGGAAAATGACCGCGGAAAATGCTGACATGAGACATGCAA
>JAVTVY010002529.1:0-35448 GCA_036873755.1 Hanleya hanleyi
CGACGACCGACCCAGCGACGACGCACATCGAAGACCCGGATATCTTTTCTTAAAACATGTCCTTGATCCACGTCGAGTCCTGCCCCTCCACCAACAGTGAATTTGATTTATGGACCGTCCCGCCCACACAGACCAGTGCCGAACAAGGATTATGGGTGGAGCATCTCCCGCTGTCCAGCATCAACGCAACAGGGCCCATCGAGTTCACCATCAGTAATGCGGATACGGCCTATGTGGATTTAGCCCATACGTACTTGTATGTGAAAGCCAAGATCATCAATGGAGATGGCACCAGAGTCGCCGACCAAGCAACGGTGGGCCCGACGAATCTCTGGCTGCACTCGATGTTTCAACAGGTGGATATATTTCTCAGCGACAAACTCATCAGTGACTCGACAAACACGTACCCCTATCGAGCCTACATCGAGACGCTGTTGTCGCATGGCCGAGAGGCTAAAAAATCTCAACTGACAGCCGCTTTATTCTACCAGGACAAAGCCGAGCACATGGGCGCAGAGAACGACAATACGGGATATAGCAAACGGAAGGCTTTGACCGCGAACGGAGTCGCGATGGATATGATCGGTCGACTGCACGCAGACATGTTCATGCAAGACCGATACCTCTTGAACAAGATCCCCATCAAAATCCGACTGATACGGGCGCCTCCGACCTTCGCCTTGATGGCCACTAACGTAGAGGCGCATGTAGCTGACTATAAGATTGTCATCGAAGACGCAGTCCTGTATGTCCGAAAAGTGAAACCGAATCCATCCGTTCAATTGGGACACATGAAAGCCTTGGAAACAAAACCAGCCCAGTACCCTATACGACGTGTACAAACCAAAGTGTTCTCTGTGTCTGCTGGAAATATGAGCGCCAACAAAGAAAACCTGTTCCTGGGGAACTACCCAAGCGATTGATCCTGGCCTGTGTGGAAAATACCAGTTTCAGTGGAGCCTACCCAGAGAATCCGTTTGACTTTAAACATTTCGGCATCAATTTGTGGCCCTGCATGTGGATGGACAACAGGTGCCAGCCACGGCCTTAACCCCGAACTTTGGGCGCGCGAATTTCATTCGAGCCTATCAGAGCCTGTTTACAGCCACCGGTCAAATCAACCAAGACGAAGGGAATTTCATCAGTCGAGAGGACTACGGGAACGGATACACGTTGTTCTGTTTCGATCTGACCCCCACCTTAGAGAACGACCATCAGCTGGCCCTGGCCAAGCAAGGCAATTTACGGTTGGAAATCCACTTTCAACGAGCCCTCCGGAGCACCGTCAATGTGATCTGCTATGCCGAGTTTGACAACATCATTCAAGTGGACAAGGCGCGCAACGTGCTGTGTGACTTCTCCACCTAACATTGATACAGAGCAGATAACCACCGTGCTGGAGAATGACCCAGAGACACGTATGATGTTTCAAGGGGTGTTCGCCCGAGATGTGTTCCCATTAGACCGTGTGTATCCTGCTGCTTACGTTCTCAACACGGACCCGATGGGTCGGCCCGGTGAACATTGGGTGGCCGTGTACTTGACAGAACAGCAGGGCGAATACTTTGACCCGTACGGCCTGCCACCCTCCATCCCGATTTAACAGACTTCATGGATCAAGGCACAGAGACGTGGTGTTGGAGCAGTCAAACGTTGCAAAGCCTGACCAGTAGCGTGTGCGGACAATATTGCTTGTTTTACCTGTACCATCGATGCCGGGGCAGAACCTTATCTACCATCGTATAGATGTTTGACGAGTACCCCAAGGCCGAGGACCGCGATGTACTCGTATATGACTGGGCCGCCCATCATTTCAATGTACAAGTCCCGTTCTGGGCTTGAATTCTTTCAATGTACACACGCCCGCTGTTCTGGGCTTAAGTTTAAAAGCCCCCTGTTCTGGGCTTCAGTTTACAAGCCCCCTGTTCTGGGCTTCAGTTCTTTCAATGTACAAGCCCCTTGTTCTGGGCTTCAGTTTTCACGTGGTTGTTCTCACGTTGTTGTTGTTCACTGAATAAAAAAAATGAGATCTCACCAAAAAAAACCCTGTCTTGTGTGTTTTATTCATAATGCATCAATGCCCAATGTGGAGATTCAGTCAAACTGAAATCAGTGGTGTAGGATGGGGCCAAAATGTAGCCCATCAAGGTTAGAATGCAAGAGCACTATAGTAAAATAGAGAGCCAATGAAACCAGCCCACAGACCAAGTACGTGTTTTTGGTCTAGGTTTGGAGCGAGCATTTCATTGAGGTGCGTGTATACGGTGAGTGAAGACTCGTCCAACACGTATAGATTAAGTTTATGACTATAAGTTCTATGTTGTCGATTTAACCTCTCCCTACATTGACGCGCGCGCTGCGGTCGGCGAACCCGCGCGCGCGCGTGCGCTGGGGGGCCGGGGCCGGGAAAGTTGGAGATCGTGTTTGAGCATTCACCCAAACCGGAAGTGACGTCACACACACACTTGCGCAGACCCACCAAACCACGTGAACGCCATTGTGGGGAAAAAACCCCAGTACATGACAGACACAGACAAGTCTAGACATGTCCAAAGGTCACGCCCCATTCACCCAAACCGGATTGGACGAGAGCTCTGCGACGGATTTGAAATACTCGCTTCTGATTGGACGAGAGCTCCGCATTGCGTCTGCGCATGCGCAGAATGATATTCCTACCGCACACCCAACCCATCAGATGGCCCTTCATGAATGCTTCACATGGATACCTCATACAACTCCATCGGTCCATTAGGGGCTCCCCTAGCTCCAACACGTTCTGGTTTTCATACCTGGGCCACCGCGCATGCGCAGAATGACCCCACCAACCCCACACCCAGCCCATCACATGCTCCCTTCACGAATGCTTCACATGGATACCTCATACAACTCCATCGGCCCATTAGGGACTCCCCTAGCTCCAACACGGCTATTTTCATACCCTTGGGCCACCGCGCATGCGCAGAATGACCCTAATTCAACCCCACACCCAGCCCATCAGATGCCCCCTCACATAAGCTTCACTTTGATACCTCACTCGACCCCATGGGTCCATTAGTGGCTCCCCTAGCTCCAACACGGCTATTTTCATACCCTTGGGCCACCGCGCATGCGCAGAATGCCGATATTTCAACCCCACACCCAGCCCATCAGATGCCCCTTCACGAATGCTTCACATTGATACCTCATATGACCCCATTGGACCATTAGTAACTCCCCTAGCTCCAAAATGTCTATTTCCATACACTTGGGCCACCGCGCATGCGCAGAATGCCGATATTTCAACCCCACACCCAGTCCATCAGATCCCCCTTCACGAATGCTTCACTTTGATACCTCACTCGACCCCATTGGACCACTAGTGGCTCACCTAGCTCCAAAACGTCTATTTCCATACCCTTGGGCCACCGCGCATGCGCAGAATGCCGATATTTCAACCCCACACCCAGCCCATCAGATGCCCCTTCACGGATGCTTCACTTTGATACCTCACTCGACCCCATCGGACCATTAGTGGCTCCCCCTAGCTCCAACACGGCTATTTCCATACCCTTTGGGCCACCGCGCATGCGCAGAATGCCGATAGTTCAACTCTACACCCAGCCCATCAAATGTCCTTCACGAATGCTTCACTTTGATACCACACGACCCCATTGGACCAATACTCAGGGCTCATACCTCAGCTCCAAAACGGCTATTTTCATACCCCAAATGGTCGCGCATGCGCAGAATGCCGCTATTTCAACCCCACACCCAGCCCATCACATGCCCCCTTCACGAATGTCAAGCATGGATAATTTCATATGACCCCATTGACCATTAGTAATTCCCCTAGCTCCAACACGGCTATTTTCGCTACTCTTGGGCCACCGCGCATGCAGAATGACCCTAATTCAACCCTTTCAATTCAGCCCATCAGATGCCTCACATGCTTCACTCTGATACCCTTTCACCGACCCCATCGGCTCATTAGTGACTCTCCTAGCTCCAAAACGTCTATTTTCATACCCTTCGGCCACCGCGCATGCGCAGAATGCCGATATTTCAACCCCACACCCAGCCCATCAGATGCCCCTTCACGAATGCTTCACATTGATATCTCATATGACCCCATTGGACCATTAGTAACTCCCCTAGCTCCAAAATGTCTATTTCCATACCATTGGGCCACCGCGCATGCGCAGAATGCCGATATTTCAACCCCACACCCAGTCCATCAGATGCCCCTTCACGAATGCTTCACTTTGATACCTCACTCGACCCTATTGGACCACTAGTGGCTCACCTAGCTCCAAAACGTCTATTTCCATACCCTTGGGCCACCGCGCATGCGCAGAATGCCGATATTTCAACCCCACACCCAGCCCATCAGATGCCCTTCACGAATGCTTCACTTTGATACCTCATAGAACTCCATCGGCCCATTAGGGGCTCCCCTAGCTCCAAAACGTCTATTTCCATACCCTTCGGCCACCGCGCATGCGCAGAATGCCGATATTTCAACCCCACACCCAGTCCATCAGATGTCCCTTCACGAATGCTTCACTTTGATACCTCACACGACTCCATCGGCCCACTAGGGGCTCCCCTAGCTCCAAAACGGCTATTTTCATACCCTTGGGCCACCGCGCATGCGCAGAATGCCGCTATTTCAACCCCACACCCAGCCCATCACATGCCCCTTCACGAATGCTTCACATGGATACCTCATATGACCCCATTGGACCATTAGTAACTCCCCTAGCTCCAAAATGTCTATTTTCATACCCTTGGGCCACCGCGCATGCGCAGAATGCCGATATTTCAACCCCACACCCAGCCCATCAGATGCCCCTTCACGAACCACAACCCATAGTAAAATCAACAAGACCAAAATGACCACCCCTATACATCATACAGGCATTCCCCGTAAAGACGCAAATGTTCGAATCAGGGGAGATGACCCGGCATTTGTACTACAGAGGGTTCGCCCAGTCAGAAGTTGTCTTCCTTGCCTCCAGAGGGCGGCGCGATCGATGTCGTAATGTCAAAAGGGAATCCCCATAGCAAGCGCCGCCATTTTGTTTGTTTATTTTTTGCGGAGACATATCGGACAATAAACGCTCAACCCTGGGGTGGCACTGATGCTAGACTCGTCATAATAAGATCGTACACCACCTATATGGTATCTTTATTATTATTATATGTCTTAGAGGTTTTTTTGAGGGTAATGTGAGGGTTTTTTGAGGGTAATGTTGCTCAATTTACCGTGACATGAGACGAGGCAAAAATTCAAGATGGCAGCCAAACATTCGAGTTGTCTCCTCAGTACATGCCTTGATCACGTGATCGTCATGGGAAACCCCCACTGGGAAACCCCGCCTCAAACCCGCCTCATGACGTCACTACATCCGGTCGCCTAAAAACACGCCCCCTTTTCCAACATGGCCGTCTAAAAACAGATCGAGTTGTCTCCCTTGCGTACAAAGTGTACAGATGGCGCCACCATCGGAAGTTGTGACGTCATAGTTACATCCGGGTGAAAAGTTCCTCCATTTACGCGCTGTATACTACTTAGCCCATAGTCATACGGAAAAAACAAGTGCTATCCATGGATGTGTCCAAAATGATCATAGCTGGTTGGGGCGTGGAACACGACATCGGTGGTATCACAAGAATTGAACGAAGACAAGTTCAGCAGTGTTGGAAGGAAATTATCCCTTGGTAGGCTTGGAAATGTCCCCATCACAAAATAGAGACCATCCCCTCCCAACCCCCCAACCCCCCCAACCCCCACCCCTCACCGCCCTGTGAACTATCGCCGAATTTATATCTATATTTTAGGTCGTTTGTAATAAATTTTTCTTAGAAAAACAAACAAACAAACAAGCACGTACCAAATAATGTAATTAATTCACACAACTTCTGTATGGTCTCGCGCAGCAACCATGCACAGTCGTGCCCCTCATGAATATGTAAACAAACACGTACGTATGGATATATATATTAGGGATCCGAACAACCATTATTCAATAAATTAATATAATGATTTTTTAGAAAGAAAGAATAAACTGTATGGCCAGCGAGCCCATAACCCATAACCCTGTTAATCGCGCCAATGCTCAATTGTACTGGATGTAGCGTTTAATCTTTGCCAGTCATACTTTCTTTGTTTGGCATGTGGGGTAACAGACTCGCTGACTTTTCAGACGTTGACTAAGGGCATTACGCGTTACCGCATCATGGCTACGTACACGAGTTTCTACGTATATTAGTTTGCGTTCGGATGATGTGACAAGAGCGGCATTCTTGAAAACTACGCTCCTTCTTACACGCTGGTACCAACAAAGGCAAAATATATATATACTATGATTCGCCACAGGAATAACATAACGCAAAATGACTAAAATCGCTTTGAACTCTACTTTTGAACCCGGAACTATACCGCAGTGATCCATTCTTCTACTAATCGAGAAACTAAACTACTGCATCTACTTGACAGTCGAGTCCTTCTACAAATTATTGATCGAGCAGCACATGGTTACAGCGCACTGACCTGAGATTGTACCATACCCAATCTAGGTAAACCAAGATGGTAAATCAGGGGAATACCATCTAGACGTAACGCTATGAAACTTCGTGCGAAATGTTCGCCGATATTCTACGAGATCCCATAATAAGCCAATCACGACCATTTCAACCTTTTCGCTCTGACAATGATTAACGTTTACTTCAAGGAGATGACCATCCTCGCACGGCACAATCTTTTGATATTTTCTACCCTTGACAAAGCCAGACTTTTCGGCGGGAGTAAACTCTTTATATTTACGGACCCTGTCTGGAAATGATACCATATTTGGAAACTGTTTCAGGATATTGTTTATATATTAGACCACGAGCTACCGTGTGTAATTACTGTGGGCGTGATTTTGAAATAGTTACAACCACCTATCCATCTGATTGGCTAACAATAGTAGTTTCAACTCACATGGGATTTATATAGGGCTGAATTCAGATATAATATTCCGTGATATTATATCTGAGTTTACTGAGATTGTACCATACCCACCCATGCATGTACACAAATCCACCACCACATCCTATTATATGGCCAGTCTCTGTGAATTCTACAGTAATTTGCTGTAGTTTAAGTGCAGCAAAGTTGCGAGAAATATGCTTAGTATTCAATGTAATTTGAACAGTAATTCATTTCTTATTCCTATCAACGCGAAGAACGAACTCGTTACCCACGTGAAAAAAACACGCGTCCACTGTTTGTTTCATACAAGACTGCAGTCTATTTTATCTCAAATAAAATTGATTTTATTAGAGGTAGCAGATTTTGCTTTTATTTACTATAAAAAGCCAACCCATTTGGCAATGGGAAACATTTTTTCCTTGAATTTTAGGTTCTCTGAGCACGGTGTCACATTACTTCGGAGCTGTAAAAGGGACACGCAATCTATTTTTTTTACTAAGTCGTGCGCACGCATTAACTGTTAAGTCGTGCGAACAAGATAATTGTTAAATAGTGCACACAGACTCCTCACAAATACAGATACTCTTCATTTTAAGTGTTAAGTCGTGCGCACGCATTAACTGTTGAGTCGTACGAACGAGATAACTATTAAGTCGTGAGCACGAGATAATTGTTAAGTCGTGCGCACGAATCAACTGTTAAGTCGTACGCACAAGATAATTGTTAAGTCGTGAGCACGAGATAATCGACCAATAGAACTTGTTGAAGAAGGAATTGTACGGAAGCATAAAAGTAACATGGATTTTTTTTTTTCCTCGGACCTCGACATAATTTACCAATGAAATCTCTGTATTAGTGTGTACCAGTGTCTTTTCCAATTGGAGAGGACAACTATATCTATCAACGCCATGCATACTAAGATAAATTCTACACAAGAAATCGACTTGTAATTGATTCAAGGAATGCCATTATAAATATATAAAAATCCATTTATTATGGATTGCAATTATTGCAGAGTGTTGATAGGATATTAACTTATTAAGGCCTTTGTTATGGCATTTTTTTATGGCAATATTTACTCATTTACATTTCAAAGACATGATTCCTGGGGACTAGAGTCACTGCACTTGATTCAGTGGTTTACATGACTATCTGACAAGTCTTGCCAGAAAAATGAATATTCAACCCCAAAATACCATCAAAATATTTTCCATTATATTGTAAATCCTAAATAATTTGGTTAGCTAATATTTATAGAATGTTTCGCTTTCTTATATCTATTCGACGTGAGCGAAGCATTTCTTGGAAATTATACGTTTCAATATTGCTCTACACATTGGAACTCGTATCTTTATTATATTCTATCATATTCGAGTGCTTAAATGGATGCTAAATGCCTTACGATTTTATTTATTCTAGATTTTATTCATTAGATTATTATGTCGATCTTTAGCTAATGTTTATTGTTTTAGCCATATTTGGAATAAAAAATATCTTTTGCATCGGTCTATCTTTCTAGCCTATAATACTAGTAGTAGGGTCTACTGAAATCCGCGCCTATTTCACCCGGATGTAATGACGTCACAGGGGCGCACTGGGGCGGAACTTGATCACGTGACGATCATGTGATCAAGGCATGTACTGACCTATCTAGGCTAGTTCCGGCAACCTTTGACCTCGAATTCTTCCGCGGTGATGCGGTCTGGTGGTGATGCGGTCTGCCTCCGCGGACAGAAAGTAGTCCCATGGGTTGACTTCCAATGTTAATGTATACGGGGAATACCTAAATAGACGTTTTGTGACCTAGGTGGGTCCCTAGTGAACCGATGGGGTCGAGTGAGGTATCAAAGTGAAGCATTCGTCAAGGGGCATCTGATGGGCTGGGTGTGAGATTGAAATATCGGCATTCTGTGCATGCGCAGTGGCCAAAGGGTATAGAAATAGACGTTTTGGAGATAGGGAGCCACTAATGGTCCAATGGGGTCATATGAGGTATCAATGTGAAGCATTCATGAAGGGGCATCTGACTGGACTAGCGGCTCGCACGTTGTCACCATTCTGCGCATGCGCAGACAGGGAATTGTGGGAAAAGGGTATGGAAATAGACGTTTTGGGATCTAGGGGAGCCCCTAATGGGCCGATGGAGTTGTATGAGGTATCAATGTGAAGCCTATGTGAAGGGGCATCCAGTCATGGGTGGGTGCATGTACAATTTTTCCTGAAAAAAAAACGGAACACGGACTTTATCGAAAAATCCGGGAAAATGCCTATATGGGGTATGGGGGGTATATCGGTCCCCGGGCTTATCGGGGCCTGCCTATCAAGTCAATGGGGTGGGTGCATGTAAAAATTTCTCCAGAAAAAAAGCGGAACTCGGACTTTACCCCTACAATAGGGGTCTGTATTATACAATATAAGGGAAAATGCCTGTATGGGGTATGGGGATGGTCATTTTTTTCGTGGGCTTTACTATGGCTTGTGGGGTCGCGTTTTTCTCGTCTCGCCAAGAAAATGACAATGGGAAGGGTCCCGGAGCGAATCGGTGAAATTTTTGGGAAAAGTCACCGAGGTCTGTATATAGGCCCATAGGCTGGCCATGGGGGGTATAGGTCCAACCTGGGAAATTCACACACGTTCATTGTGATATGGGTTGCTTGGATTTGTTTTTCACGTCTCGTCATTTAGAACACGATGGGAAGGGTCTCGGAGCGCAACGGTGAAATTTTTTGGAAAAGTACCATATAGCCCATATAGTCCCATACTGGCTATATGGGGGGTATAGGTCCAACCTGGGAAATTCACACACGTTCATTGTGATATGGGTTGTTTGGTCTTGTTTTTCACGTCTCGTCATTTAGAACACGATGGGAAGGGTTTCGAAGCGCAACGGTGAAATGTTTGGTAAAGTACCATATAGCCCATATAGTCCCATAGGCTGGCTATATGGGGGTATAGGTCCAACCTGGGAAATTCACACACGTCCATTGTGATATGGGTTGTTTGGTCTTGTTTTTCACGTCTCGTCATTTAGAACACGATGGGAAGGGTTTCGAAGCGAAACGGTGAAATTTTTGGAAAAAGTTCACCGAGGCCTATACTGCATGGCTGTATAGGTCCATACGGGGTGAACGTTTTGGGGTCTAGGTGAGCACCTAATGGTCCTATGGTGTCGTATGAGGTCTTATTTTGAAGCTCTCGTGGAGTTTGTAATGTATCGACTCATGGTTCGTCCGTGTGCAAGAGTCTGCGCATGCGTAGTCTGGCCGTAGTATAGAAAGCAGGCATGTTGGGGGGTAGGTGGGGGGTGTGTTTGGGGTAGAGATGGACCACTATGGGTCCAAATGGGTCGTGGGAGGTGTCAAAGTGAAGCTTGTGTGGGGTAGAGTCAGAATGGCGCGTTTTTAAGTGCAAGTCGCATCAATCTGCGCATGCGCAGTTGGGTGTAGTAAGTAAAGTGGCCATTTTGGGGGTGCGTGGAGGTGTGTTTGGGGTAGAGAGGGACCGTCCTTGGTCCGATTGTGTTGTGGGAGGTGTTATCTTGTAGCTCTCGCGGTGTACATCCCGATTTGAGGGATGTTCACGTCATCTGTGACGTCATCAGTAGGAGTAGTAGCGAAAGTGGGCATTTTGGGGCAGTGAAGGAAGGTATTTGGTGTAGAGATGGACCATCCATATCTGTCACACATTATACCACATCTTTGTTGTGTTATACCACATCTGTCCTGCATTATACCATATATGTCCTGTATTATACCATACCTGTCCTATGTTATACAATATCTGTCCTGTATTATACCAAATCTGTCCTGTATTGTACCATATTTGTTCTCTATTATACCATATATGTCCTGTATTATACCAAATCTGCCCTGTATTATACAGTATCTGTCCTGTATTATACCAAATCTGTGCTGTATTATACCAAATCTGTGCTGTATTATACAATATCTGTCCTGTGTTATACCATATCTGTGCTGTATTATACAATATCTGTCCTGTATTATACAATATCTGTCCAGTATTATACAATATCTGTTCTGTATTATACCAAATCTGTCCTGTATTATACAGTATGTCCTGTATTGTACCATATATGTCCTGTATTATACCATATCTGCTCTGTATTATACAATATTTCTCCTCTATTATACCATATCTGTGCTGCATTATACCATATCTGTCCTGTATTGTACCATATATGTCCTGTATTATACCAAATCTGTGCTGTATTATACAATATTTGCCCTCTATTATACCATATCTGTGCTGTATTATACCATATCTGTCCTGAATTATACCATATCTGTGCTGTATTATGCTATATCTGTCCTGTGTTATACAATATCTGTCCTGTATTATACCAAATCTGTCCTGTTTTGTACCATATTTGTCCTGTATTATACAATATATGTTCTGTATTATACCAAATCTGTGCTGTATTATACAGTATCTGTCCTGTATTATACCAAATCTGTGCTGTATTATACAATATATGTTCTGTATTATACCAAATCTGTCCTGTATTATACAGTATGTCCTGTATTATACCAAATCTGTGCTGTATTATACCATATCTGTCCTGTATTGTACCATATATGTCCTGTATTATACAATGTATGTTCTGTATTATACAATCGGATAGCCGTTGTTGTGAATAACAACAAGTTCAGCAATGTTCATACAGTTTATTATCCCCAATGTTACATCATACCCAGGCTGGGGGAGCCGCCCTGGGCATGTTTAGTATGTTCACAGCAAAACAAATTGAAATATCAAACACCATGTTTCATTATTTAACGCACCGTCACATTAGGTACAAGTATTTACTGAGCTCAAGTCAACGATCAGCATGTAGACATATAGTGTATGTATGGCATGTTATGATATTCATCAGTGCACGGGTGACGCATTCAGCCGAGGGGGCCGGTCAGCTTGGTAACGAAAAACGTAACATTGGTCACCCTCTCCACTGTCCACTTGATGTTGGGGCGTTGTCGTTGGGCCCAATCCAAGGGATCCACGGTGTCCAGTTTCTCCAGCATCGTCTCTAGCGACACTCGGTTAATGATGGTAAACGGTTGGTCAAATACCTGGATGTTACTGCTCGGGTAAAAGTATCGGACTTGGACTGTCACCTTATGCTGCAGCACATAACCAAACGCCAGATTCAATCTGAAGGCCGTAGTTTGATCTTTGAAGATGGCTTCCACGTAGCTACGTAGACGGGCGAGGTCGGTCAGTCGGAAATTGTAGATATCTTGAATAGGGCGATGACGGTTGAAACAGTGCCGTATCATGGACCAATGGCGCCGATAGATGTCACTCACTGGATGGGCGTCCTGTAAGAGATCGCTAGGAACATTTATGGGCTCGTCCAGAAAATGTTTGATGTTCAAGTCAGGCGTATGACTCGAAACCGTAACGGTGGGGTCCGGCTGGATATCCAAGCTCTTCTGAACTGTGGGTATAGGCGGGCTCTCCGTCATCGCATCACCAGTGGCGTTCGTCTCCCCGGGTTCATCTTCACTGGGTCTGACCTTCCGCGGCTCCTCTTCAGTGGAAATTTGTCGCCCAAAACGTAGAGACGGGGCATGAATCAAACGTTGGTGTCGCAGCAAATGACAGGATAATATAATACAGGACAAATATGGTACAAAACAGGACAGATTTGGTATAATACAGGACAGATATTGTATAACACAGGACAGATATAGCATAATACAGCACAGATATGGTATAATTCAGGACAGATATGGTATAATACAGCACAGATATGGTATAATAGAGGGCAAATATTGTATAATACAGCACAGATTTGGTATAATACAGGACATATATGGTACAATACAGGACAGATATGGTATAATGCAGCACAGATATGGTATAATAGAGGAGAAATATTGTATAATACAGAGCAGATATGGTATAATACAGGACATATATGGTACAATACAGGACAGATACTATATAATACAGGACAGATTTGGTATAATACAGAACAGATATTGTATAATACTGGACAGATATTGTATAATACAGGACAGATATTGTATAATACAGCACAGATATGGTATAACACAGGACAGATATTATATAATACAGCACAGATTTGGTATAATACAGCACAGATTTGGTATAATACAGGACAAGATACTGTATAATACAGGGCAGATTTAATTATAATACAGGACATATATGGTATAATAGAGAACAAATATGGTACAATACAGGACAGATTTGGTATAATACCAGGACAGATATTGTAGAACATAGGACAGGTATGGTATAATACAGGACATATATAGTATAATGCAGGACAGATGTGGTATAACACAACAAAGATGTGGTATAATGTGTGACAGATATGGATGGTCCATCTCTACACCAAATACCTTCCTTCACTGCCCTAAAATGCCCACTTTCGCTACTACTCCTACTGATGACGTCACCGATGACGTCACAGATGACGTGAACATCCCTCAAATCGGGATGTACATCCCGAGAGCTACAAGATAACACCTCCCACAACACAATCGGACCAAGGATGGTCCCTCTCTACCCCAAACACACCTCCACGCACCCCCAAAATGGCCACTTTACTTACTACACCCAACTGCGCATGCACAGATTGACGCGACTTGCACTTAAAAACACGCCATTCTGACTCTACCCCACACAAGCTTCACTTTGACACCTCCCACGACCCATTTGGACCCATAGTGGTCCATCTCTACCCCAAACACACCCCCCACATACCCCCCAACATGCCTGCTTTCTATACTACAGCCAGACTACGCATGCGCAGACTCTTGCACACGGACGAACCATGAGTCGATACATTACAAACTCCACGAGAGCTTCAAAATAAGACCTCATACGACACCATAGGACCATTAGGTGCTCACCTAGACCCCAAAACGTTCACCCCGTATGGACCTAATACCGCCATAGCCATGCAGTATAGGCCTATAGGCCTACCCAGGCCTCGGCGAACTTTTTCCAAAAATTTCACCGTTTCGCTTCGAAACCCTTCCCATCGTGTTCTAAATGACGAGACGTGAAAAACAAGACCAAACAACCCATATCACAATGAACGTGTGTGAATTTCCCAGGTTGGACCTATACCTCATAGCCAGTATGGGACTATATGGGCTATATGGTACTTTTCCAAAAATTTCACCGTTGCGCTCCGAGACCCTTCCCATCGTGTTCTAAATGACGAGACGTGAAAAACACGACCAAACAACCCATATCACAATGAACGTGTGTGAATCTTCCAGGTTGGACCTATACCCCCGTATAGCCAGCCTATAGGCCTATATACAGGCCTACCCGGTACTTTTCCCAAAACTTTCACCGATTCGCTCCGTGACCCCTCCCATTGTGTTCTAAATGACGAGACGTGAAAAACGAGACCCCACAACCCATATCACAATGAACGTGTGTGAATTTCCCAGGTTGAAACTATACCCCCATATAGCCAGTATGGACTACATGCAGACCTCGGTGACTTTTTCCAAAAATTTCACCGTTTCGCTCCGGGACCCTTCCCATCGTGTTCTAAATGACGAGACGTGAAAAACAAATCCTATAGGATATAGGTTGAACCTATAACCCCATGGCCAGCCTATGGGCCTATATACAGACCTCGGTGACTTTTTCCAAAAATTTCACCGATTCGCTCCGGGACCCTTCCCATTGTCATTTTCTTGGCGAGACGAGAAAAACGCGACCCCACAAGCCATAGTAAAGCCCACGAAAAAAAAATGACCATCCCCATACCCCATACAGGCATTTTCCCTTATATTGTATAATACAGACCCCTATTGTAGAGGTAAAGTCCGTGTTCCGCTTTTTTTCTGGAGAAATTTTTACATGCACCCACCCCATTGACTTGATAGGCAGGCCCCGATAAACCCGGGGACCGATATACCCCCCATACCCCATATAGGCACTTTCCCGGATTTTTCGATAAAGTCCGTGTTCCGGGGGGTTTTTTCAGGAAAAATTTTACATGCATCCACCCATGACTGGATGCCCCTTCACATAGGCTTCACATTGATACCTCATACAACTCCATCGGCCCATTAGGGGCTCCCCTAGATCCCAAAACGTCTATTTCCATACCCTTTTCCCACAATTCCCTGTCTGCGCATGCGCAGAATGGTGACAACGCTCGAGCCGCTAGTCCAGTCAGATGCCCCTTCATGAATGCTTCACATTGATACCTCATATGACCCCATTGGACCATTAGTGGCTCCCTAGCTCCAAAACGTCTATTTTCATACCCTTTGGCCACCGCGCATGCGCAGAATGCCGATATTTCAATCCCACACCCAGCCCATCAGATGCCCCTTGACGAATGCTTCACTTTGATACCTCACTCGACCCAATCGGTCCACTAGGGACCCACCTAGGTCACAAAACGTCTATTTAGGTATTCCCCGTATACATTAACATTGGAAGTCAACCCATGGGACTACTTTCTGTCCGCGGAAGCTTTCTCCCGCGACCGCATCACCACCAGACCGCATCACCGCGGAAGAATTCGAGGTCAAAGGTTGCCGGAACTATAGCCTAGATAGGTCAGTACATGCCTTGATCACATGATCGTCACGTGATCAAGTTCCGCCCCAGTGCGCCCCTGTGACGTCATTACATCCGGGTGAAATAGGCGCGGATTTCAGTAGACCCTACTACTAATACTGAAGGACCCATGACATTTTTCCCCATGTTCCTTCTATGCTTTCGTAGTTTTCGTCAGCCATGATACACACAATTCATAACCGAATATATGGCCATTTCTATTGGTTGATTATCTCGTGCGCACGACCTAACAACCTCGTGCGCACGACTTAACAATTATTCTCGTGCGCATGACCTAACGGTTATCTCTTCAAAAAAGAAAAAAAAAAGAAAAACAAAAACAAGAAAAAAGGCAGATACAGATAAAAAAAAAACGATAAAGCGAAAAACCTATATCTGTATTGAATGCAGATTTTACTTTTCAGTAAGCATGTGGAGCACCCTTGTTCATTCCATAATCCCAATTAAGTCATGGTTCGTCTGTCAAACCCAACGAATATCAGCCACTTCAACAGGAAATATTTGTGAGCTTATGATCTCTCCGAACATGCCCATATTTGAACCAATTAAGTGCCAGTCAATGTTTCCATCTGGTTGCTTTGAAGTAAGATGTTTATAGGCTATCTGAGATTTTTTTCATTCAAGATACGCCCTCATGTTGTTTCCTCTCGAACTTCAAAGAGTTTGTCCTTCAGCCTGAGCTTCTTCTCTACTTAGGGAGCTTCTTGAAATAAGAACACGAGTTCCTTGATAGGAATGGCATATGCCGGTTAGGCAAATCGGATACACCATGCCCATGTGGTGTTCTGATCTGGATGGATTCGAGTTGCCATTCCCCTCTTGTTATGGCATAGCCATCCTTTGTCTGCCCAGTTCCAAAAAGTATGCCATGGAGTTCCTATGAGTTCCAACTCGGCGCAGCATGCCTCTCTGTTTGGAATGCCGTATGTCAGTTCCTAGCATGCCCCAATTTCAAGAAGCTTCCTTAAACTGAGCCTTTAATCTAATTAAATGGAGATTCCACGAAGGTAGCGTATTGCCCCAAAACACCATCCGTTCATTGGTTGATACTTTAAACGGACATTTCCAGTAATAATTGTACAGCCCTAATCTGTCTACAAGGCCTGGTATGGAGATAGCAGTACCGGTATACAGAACTGTATCATGGAGGATGGCTCATTCACACTCATAAGTTGACCTGTGTTCGGCTTCCCAACAAGCATGACAAGTAGAAAACATCTGTGTTGTTGATATGATTAAAGCTTGATGAATCTTTTGATTGAAATGATATATATTTACCATTTAATTTATTTCTACTTCCGAACATTCTCATTTTCTTGGCGGGGAATACTAAAAAAAAAGAAAAATGACAAACAACAAAACAGGCAAAATATTCAGAGATTATACATGAGAAGATTTCTTGTTGTATTACTCGAAAATACGCTAGAACGCGTCTCCAGCCATCTAAAACCCCTGGAGCTTCCGGGGCCTGGGCGGCCCCTGGACCCTCGCCTATTTGTGCTGTGATAGTGGCCCCCCCCCCAAATCGCTTTCGCCGTGCCTGAACAGTTAATGCGTGCGAACGACTTAACAATTATCTCGTGCGCACGACTTAACAGTTAATGCGTGCGCTCGACTTGGTAATAATAAAAAATTGCGTGTCCCTTTTACGGCTTCGTATATTACTAGGCATTTTACACCAAAAAAATATATTCATCACACACATACAAATTATACCTCATTTGAAAGCCAGAACCTGTATTAGAAGAAAAAACTTTACAGAATGAAAATCCGTCCATTATTCGCTGATGTCAAACATTTTGAAGTTCCGGAAATGACGATTTTTGGGGGACATCCCATTAACATGGAGCCTATGGGAAATGCCCAAATCCCATGGCACAAATGAATTTAAACTTTGAAACGATGGATATCGTTAAATATTTGCTCAATTTTCATAAGTTTTGGGACACCTATACTTGAAGTGTCACTGTTTTAAAATATTCTTTCAAGGATCCTGATTGGTTAATAGTAAGCTCCTAATTTGCATATCATTTGCATATATGTATCAAATTTTCACCCAAAACTATGTTTTCGTCCATTTTTGATTGATAAAATCAACCTGTATTCAATTTTTTTTGCATGGATTTGATAATTTACTTGTAATTATGTAAGATGAGACAGACAATATACATTTGAAGTTTAAATGTCAATAAATTAACATAAATTATGCATAAATTTGCATAAATTATTGAAGTCAAACAGTTGTATTGTAAGTGTTATACTTCTGATTTTGGTGTTCATATTGCAAAGACATCTATTTTAATACCACTACGTCATGATTTTTTTGCTGTGGGATATTGGTTATGGTAGATTTAAAAAATGTTTTTGATTGGTTAATATTTATGAGCTAATTTGCATATCATTTGCATATTTGTATCAAATTTGCTTACAAAGTTGGTTAACATCCAAAATGAAATATCTTCAAGGAGAATGTTACTTAATTTTTGTGCTACATGGCTCATCTGAAAGTCAGTTCCGGTAAAAGAATAAAAAACTTTACAGAATTAAAATCTGTCCATTATTTGTTGTAATAGAGCATTTTAAAGTGACGGAAATGGCAAGGAAAGGGGGACAACTGCTTATAATGGAGGCATTGGAAAAGGCCAAATTTGCATGGCATAAATGTATTTCAACTTTGAATCACTGTATGTCGCTAAATATTCAGTCGATTTTCATAATTTTTTCCACAAATATTCTTGAACTGTGATATTTTTAATATTTATTTTCAAAATTTCATTTAGTTGTATATTTTCCAACTCATTTGCATATCATTTGCATATATGTATCAATTTTTCTCTCAAAAGTCAGTTTTGTTTTACCTTTTTCACATAGTAGATTGAGCTACAGGCTATAAACAGGCAATTGTTTACTATTATTGTAGAATTAACATTATACCTATCCTTCAGTTAGCAAATGTCAATTAATTTACATAAATCTGCATAAAATATCTTTAAAATTGCTGATTAATAGAAAATTCGTGGTCAGAATCTTCTTCTTGGAGAAATTATATGCATTATTCTTGATTATCCTGACAATAGAAACACTTGAATTTATAGACCATCTTTTGATCTACCGTGCAGGCAAAATATTCTAATAATGCAAATAATTATTAATAATTATTATTAATTAATTATAATTATGTAAATGGGAGGTTTCACGTACTACACAAGAAGATAATCTTGCTTAACATCAAAGTATAAAAACACTGAAGGAAGGAGAAATGATGCTAATTTCGCGATGGTGGTGGGGGCGACATTCACAATCAGTCCCAATACCACTCATGCTCCACATCAACAACCATCCTGTAAAAATAAATGGGGCAATTCTGTATTATTTGATAATGGTTTATCTGAATGTTATCACATGCATGATTAATGAAGATGATCAATCATGTTAACTCATAAATACGAATCTAATCCAAATTATTTGATACCGTTTTATATTTATCTTCATGGAGATAAAACCAATTGATGGGTTGGGTACAACTCACACCAACAAGGAGTGAAAAGATGAATCTTGTTATTCGTTATGGTTTTACTTATGTTATTTACATTCATGTTCAATGAACATGAATCTAATTAATGAAGCCAATGTTGGGCACAACTCACACCAACAGTTAAGATCAGACTGAGTCAATTACGATATGTTGGCGGTTGCGAGTTTGCGACGTCCAAAATTGGCCCCACACCAACAACCGTTCTGTCCAAGAAACAAGATGATCCATAATATTTGATTAATACATTCATGTTCATGCAGATAAAACCATTATGGTGTCAATGCTGGGCACAACAAGCAGAATAAAAATATGAATCTTGTTATTTGATACGGTTTTTATTTTTTCGATGTTATTACATTCATGTATGATGGAGAAGAATCTAATTAAGTATGTCAATGTTGGGCCACCCATGCTGGTGATATAATCAGTGATGTCAAAATTACGCAATTGTTGGGTACATCTCACACCAACAACAAAATAATGACAAATGATATTTAAACAATGAGAAGATCACCTCTTTTCAAGTTCTGCAGTAATGGGAATTTCCAACTGATAACCTTATTATCAAGATCATACTTAATATAATATTCTGTTTTTATAGGGTTAGAAGCATCTTCTTTGCCACGGATATAACGACATCGAACCATTGTAATGTTTCTTCTCCGTCCACTGCACAGTTGAATGAAATGCAACCCCGCCAAGTCTTCTGGGTTCTTCAGCAGATCAGGCAGCTTATCCTTCTGGCACTGTATAATATGAGCATGTCAGGACTTTTGAATGCGTTCTTTGGCCTTCACTTTCTGCTCGAGAAATTGGTTTTGTCTGGCTTCCAACTTCTCAGTGCAGCAGGCTGGTAACAGTTGGTACATCTGTTACAGATGCTAACTGAATGATGTCCTTCGAATGGTCGATAAGCTGTTCATCCCTAATATAACGCGTTTCCCATTGACAGTCTTTGACTGATAAAACAATTCCTACCTCGTGTTAGACTCACGTTACCTTGTTGTCTGAGCTGTGAAATTTGGACATCAATCTGTTCGATTGTTGTCCAAACCCCTCCAACCTCTGAGACGGTGTTGGTCAGTAACACTTTCCTGTCATGACACTTCTTCTCGGCATCAGCTTTGGCGGCTTGTTTCTCCATCAACATCTTAAGTTTCTGGGCTCAAATAGTCTCTTTGCAGGCTTGAAAAATTTTGCGAGCTCTTGGCACATTCTCGCCGGCTGCCTTCATAAGTTTTGCCCTCTCCACAGGTCGTTTGTCATCTAACCATCCTGCTGTTCGGTTGTTGATCCATAAGATGAGGATTTCAAACAGTAGCACAGATGGCTGATGCTGCTGGCTTATTCCTCATCAGCATATCCAAAATGGTGAAGTCCCGCTCAGAAGCAATGTTTGTTGTGGGTAGGCTTGATGCCTGGTTCTTTTGTCGTTCTGTTTATATATCTGCATACTTGCCTCTAGGAGGTTGATCTTTCGCTTGTCTCTCAAGAATCAGGAGAAGGGCATGCATCAACAGCTCCAGAGTTTTTTGTGTTAGCACGTCCAATTCATATACGTTCAATATACATCATCCTGGTGAACACTAAGAATATTTCTTTCTTCAACGGTGAACATACTCTCCCCCACCATCAGGTCGGATGCATCATTATACTCCAGGATTCCAGGTGAGCTTGCATCGATGCCAGATACTCATTTGCTTCTAGAATGTTGGGTTTACTCTCCAGTAGGCCTGTGGGCCTGTGATGATCTTGTCGACAATACCGAGATTCTGTATTCCTGAGAGAGGCAAGAGGCATACATTCATGTCATCAATATGATAACATGTTTTACCGTTTACCACGGAAGAGGAACAAGTTGCAGTTATCTGTTCCATGCATCCAGGAGTTCATGAAATTGTGCATCTTCACAAGTCCAGGTAAATCCTAAATCCTCGCAGAGGGTTTACCTGGACGTTTTTAGTTATTCGAATGAGTTCTTGAGTTGATGCCTCTTTTATACAATATCGTACATTTCATCCCCACGTTTGTTTTGAATTAGCACGTCGGTATCGCAAGCTTGCAGTTTTTGCTTTGACTTGAGAAAAAATTTAAAGAACATTATATTTAGATTATTAGTCAGTTTCAATACACTTTGCAATAGGATAGTTAACCATTAATAATTTAGTATGCTATTCTTACCTGGTATTATTACTTTTTATAGACTACATTTATATTCATTACAGGTAGGTCCCAATATTAATCTAGATCAAGTTTCAGTATATCTTCAATATAGCCTTGAAATTAAGTACTAAATTCAAGTGGTCTGTAAAGTTAATTAAATTATGACTTCTAATATGTTAAAATTCTAAATGTGTTTAAAATATATCCACTGGAATTTAGTTCAATTTTATTAATTGGCAGTGTATAGATTTATTTACATTGATAACTTGAATTATGTTTGGGGGGGTCACTTTATTTTTTTTAAGAAGTTTAACAATCTGTTAGAAACACACTAGAAAATTCCGGATGTAGATTGTAATAATGTTGGTAGGCTAATTAGTATTCTGTCGATACTCAACACATGCTCAAGTCACCTATAAATAACTTTATTTATTTTTCGAATTTACCACAATAACAACAACAACCACACACGTGGGTGAACGGAAGAAGATAAAACACCACAGAAGCTAAATAAATTATCCTATCATTTGCCGGTAGCAATTTCATTGTAAGATGCTTGCTTGTTTTGTACAATATATCACAACCTAAATCCGCTTTTCTACGGAAAAGGAGAGAGCAAATATATTGAATTTGCACTACAGGTTCAAAAGATTTCCTGTTGTATAATGCAATGAATATTTAAATTATGGGGTAGACCCAACACGTCATCGGTATTAGACCTTGACCTGACACGTGGTCAACAAAAGGGGCGGTGCTCGACCTCGTTTGACAAACACGATGCACTCGTCTTTAGTTTTCACTTCGGTAGCGTACCACGCTGCGTTCAATGAAAAACCCATGTCGGTTCCACCTTTATTTTGGTGAAGTGTGATACATGCTTTTGATGGAAAAGTCCTGAATTTTTCAAATTCGAGTGAGGCAAATCTGCAACAGGTTAACTAACTTTTTAAAACAATTTAAACTGGAAATTTTAAGGTGTTTTTTTACATTTTTCGTGAATTCCCGATATTTTTTTTACAACAGCGTCTGCATATTTGCCTCACTCGGTTCTCGTAAATTTGAGACCTAATAATTTTATTTTTAATCAATATACATCTTCACTATATGTCACAAGTCTTGGGTTTTCACGTATTTTCATGGTAAAATTGGCAAAAATCAACGAAATGCGTGTGCCATCCTCTTCGCACCGGATTTTGACCCCACCACTCGGTCTTCTATGCGGGGGGGCAAGGGGTATTTTCGTACTCCGTTTTGGGGTAATTTTCATTATCCGTTTTCAGTTCTGAGGAAAACTAATTTTGCGTACACACGTTCTGGACGTATTCCACGTTCACCGTATTTTCCTATTTTTAATTCTCTGTTCTCTGTTCCACCAAGTTATAATTTTGCGTTCCTCGTTTTGTGAGATTCGTTATTTATGTTCCCGTTCACACCGTCACTCTCCATTCGCAACTTCTCGGGGATCTCCGGTTTGAGATGTCCCTCGAAGGCCATTGACGCCATATTGGACTAGAGCGTGGTCACGTGTGTTTCGGTGTCAGGGAACTGTCAGTGACGTCACGGGAATTATATCTTGCCAATACGTGGCGTGTGTACCATTTAAACTGATGGTTTTCTATTGAAACGTGCTTCGAATGAAAAGAATAAACAGTTTTTAGAATATCTGACGTAAATCAGAGACTCGCAGGGAAATATTTGCTGGTCGGGGATTAAGGCTTCCGCGAGAGTGATTGGGCTTCGGAGCCACGTCACATCTGGAGATTCATAGGAAATTCATGTTGTCGTCCCCCGAGCGTAGAATCAGTCCCCTTCGTAGATTTCCGCTCGGGAGTTCCGAATGCGTCACTCTCGTATAAATCGCTTGCCTGCAAGAGGGGACGCAACTCAAGCGGATTCAGCTCTTCTGTGCGCGTCAAAACAACTCTGTTGTGGAGAATGACGTATTATTCATGAGTGCAACAACAATCCTCTTCTTCGATTCCGTGGTCCAATTTTGAAATTCCAATGGCGACATAGGCCTATACATTTTATTATAAATCCACATCCGAAAGCCGTTTCTTGAATAGAAAAGTAGCATTTTACTGAAAACTATACTATTTTGAAACATCTGTAGAAAAGATATGGATGTGACGGCAACTGTATACCCAAGGGCGGATCTACGGGGGGGGGGGGTGTCAGGGGGGTCCACACCCCCACCCCCCATGAAATCTGAAGAAAATTTTTTGAGAGAGATCAGCCAACCCTGGGAGTCCACGTAGAAATAATGTCTTAAATTGATATGTAAAATGAACGGATGTGCATTATGTACCGGTAATTAGAGTATCATGTAGGCGTATTAAACAGACCATCATCTATTCATGTGGTCTGTGAGCGTACTATTAATGTTGGAGTTTCAATATGTATCTAAAATAATTAAGACATTATCGTCGCGAGCGCACTACGTGTCGGTGTGTATGTGATAAACCAGAAAGTCAAATGGAGTCCGGCATAAGGTGTGATAGTTTTCAATTTGCGTGCTTATGCGAAACCAAAGTGAAATGGAACCATATATCTGAATACAATATGTTTCGATTTATTTCAGGGACAACGCTTAGAACTCGTCAGAGATCTAGGGCCCCGGAGCTTCCGAAGCCTAGGCGGCCGCTGGACTCTCGTTTGTTGGACTATGAAGAGATTCACTTTAATTTTAGCTTTGTTTAAATGAAACGTATCGGTATCGTTTTGGTTTCTGATGTTACATGACGTAAATGTCATCATTTTGTATGTGTTAAATATAACTAAAAAGTCAAATGGATTCAGGCACGAGGTGTGATTGCTTTAATATCGACGCGAAACAAACGTGAAAATAGAACCATTAATCTGCATACATTATGTTCAGATTTATTTCCTGGAAAATGCGTAGAACGCAACTCCAGCCACCTAAGACCCCGGAGCTTCCGGGGTCTAGGCGGCCCCTGGACCCTCGCCTGTTAGGCTGAGGATTCGCTTAATTTTGCTTAGTGTAAATGAATCGTATCGGTATCATACTGGTTTCTAATGTTCCATGAAGCGCGGTTTTTGACTACCGATGCGTGCTTATAAATGCGAAACAAGCGTAAAAATAGAACCATAAATCTGCATACATTTTGTTCAGATTTATTTCCCGAAAAATGCTTAGAATGCATCTCTGGTGATCAAGGACCTCAGAGCTTCCGGGGCCTAGGCGGCCCCTGGACCCTCGCCAGTTGCGCCTGTTTATATGTGTTAAATATAAGTTGAAAATCAAATGGATTCAGACATGAGGGGTAATTTGTTCAATATCGATGTGTGCTTTTAAGTGTGGAACAAACGTGAAATAGAACCATAAATCTGCATTCAGATTTATTTCTGGGGGGAAGGCTCAGAACTCATCTCCGGCCATTTAAGACCTCAGAGCTTCCGGAGCGTAGGGGCCCCTGGACCCTCGCTTGTTGGGCTGTGAGGATTTCGTTATTTTCATTTTGTGTAAATGAATCGTATCACTATGCGTACTTCTTTTTTAATGTTCGATAAAGTGTGATTTTTTTTACTATCGATGCGTGCTCATAAATGCGTTTCAAGCGTGAAAATATACCCATAAATAAGCATACATTTTGTTCAGATGTATTTCCGGGAAAACGCTTAGAACGCATCTCCGGCGATCTAGGACCCCGGAGCTTCCGGGGCCTAGGCGGCCCCTGGACCCCCGCCTGTTGGGCTGTGATAGTTGACTCCCCCCCCTATGAATTTTCGCTGGATCCGCCCTTGATACCTTGGTAAAAATACGAGTTCAGAGCTTTATTTTTATAAGTAGAAGTGATAAATTGACCATATGAATATTTTTTGGGAGAAAATGTGTAATAAAGCTCTTTTACCGAGAATATTTAAAAGCGCACGAGAAAAAAAATCTTATCATCCTTGGGTACTGTATGTTATTAAGAGATGTCATATAAGAATAATCAGATTGAAACAGAGCGGCAAAAAAAAAAAATAGACAAGCAACACTAGTCAAGAGTTCTGTCCGTTTGAGGTGATTCCGTCACGCAGATTTCGAGGCATGATTTACTGACAATGCTGGATCATCTGTAGATTTTTCATGGATCCGTGGACAGATGTCATATAGAATAGCAAACTAAACATAAAATTTCATGAGTGTGACCACGAAACTTCGGAGTACATGGCTTTGAATAAAAAAAAAGTCTTCCCAACGGTGATTCCGTCACGGTGGAATTCATGATATGGGTTATTTTTTTTAAAGTTTTGGAGTATATAATGAAATATGTTGTCAACTGTGGACAATTTCCAACGTTTTCCGATATTTACTCCACTGCATGTACTGACATTAACAACACTATTAAACAGCGTGGTAGCTAATAAAGACACACTTGAATTCTTCACGAATTGTTTTTTCTTCGTTCTTCGTATTTGGACTATTTTTTTTCTTTTTTCTCCGTACTAGAGATATTTTGTTTTACGTTCACACGATCGCTTACCCCCCCTTGCCCCCCCTCTTCTATCTATCACTACAGAGCGAATAATCCTCATATCTCGATGAAACTTCAGATCTGAAAAGCTGAATAAATAAGCTCTATATCGATATGACTTTTATATAGTTTATTGTCACGATAGACGTAAATTTTATACAAATGTTGCACTACAGGTGCCGTTTTTGCATGCCGATCGACGTGTCCCCCGCTTTGGTCACGTGGTGTATTTTACAACCATTCTCATTTTCACTAAAATTCTCATTCCACAGAACTACACTCACCATGCTGAGAGGCCATCTTCGCTGTGATGACCTGCGACAAGCAAACGATCCTCTTCAAGAGTCCGCTTACACCCCCCCCCCGCACAATAGCGCGCTTTGACTGAACATCGTGCAGTAGCACTGTAAAGATGACTTCGGTGTTCCTGATGAAAGCACCTGTTAGCCTAGTTCATACGTTGTCTGACTGACAGTGTATATGCGACAGAACAAACTCCGGCAAATAACAATTCTGCATATTTTGTCAATATTTAAGTAAACGGGAGAGTCAAAGCCGATAGGTTACAACAGTTCACATCGGTATGCAACTGTGCATGTGCTCGCCACAGTCACACGGCGTGATACACTGCTGATGGGGGTGTGGCGCATCAGGGTCCCAACTCAACTCACAAACGTTTAAATAAGTTAATGACCTGTCTAAAGTAGTCTATTTTATTTATGTTACGACTATGAAGTAAATATACAAATTACCTGAATGCTGTCACTGACGAGTCGACGCAATTTCCCCTTCCAAAGCAAACATGTCACTTTCTTGAACCTCGACTGTGTTCCGTGTCCTGCTAGCAGTCGACGCATTCGCATCGCCGTCTAGCGATGAAGGGAGACAACTTTAAACAAGCTATACTGCTGGTCAACAAAGAGGAAATGAGAATTACCGTGTACACTCGAATTGAGATGGACTTAGATGACAAAAATCCTTGGAAATTGCTACTCTCGTTTGATCTTGAAAAGGCTCTTGATTCTGTTGAATGGATATACCTCACATGTGTAGGAAAAAAATAATTTCGGTTCTGTATTCAGGAGATACGTCGATACTTTGAACAATGAATCAAATGGTTGTGTGAAAAACAGACGTCGATCTAGCAATGAATTGGTTCCAACTCAGAGGAACGAAACAAAGCTTGCCTTTCCCACGTCTCGTATTGTGCGCAGAATTAATCAATAATGAAATTCACAAGAACAGGAGCATGCACAGAATAGATTTGGATAACGACGAAATACAGGGTGTATTCCATGCAGATGACTCAGAGGCCTGCTTAACCCCAAAAGGCAATTCCTCCTTGGAAAACGCAATGAACATGAAGAAATATGAAGCTTTAAAGGATTTAACACGGTTGCGACTGAACTTGTCAGAATCTTCGTTATTTCTGCTGTCTAAACGAAAAGTTAAACATGTCAATATACCGCAATTAAATACTGTTAATAGTGAAATCAATATTTTAGAAGTTCACATATGTCATAACAAAAGCACAGTTGATTGCAAGCACGCTGGGTATTTCGAAAACGGTTCAAAAGGATATGTGACGTTTACATACGAAAAACTCCTTTGTGTGTTACAGAAAAGAAGTCGATTTTTTTTTTCACTCCAAAACCTGTCAAATATGATTTTTCTTAATATTAGAATTTCCACTGACTAGCTTTGCATAATAAAGCAGGGTAAGCACTCCGAAGAATGACAAGCAGTTCATTGTGACTCGATATTTCGGTTTATTTCTTCAAACCATCGTCAGGAGTAATTTGACAGAGAAACCAAATGACATATATACAGGTAAGGTGTTGAAATAATCAGTGACGAATAAACATATATGTAAAAATGGCATCAGTGTGAATTATGTGCAGTAAAAACAGTTGTTGTGGCAATACATTCAGATAAGGTCAATAAAAGATCTGATACATGATTTAAGAGATTAACATATATGTAAAAATGGCATCAGTGTGAATTATGTGCAGTAAAAACAGTTGTTGTGGCAATACATTCAGATAAGGTCAATAAAAGATCTGATACATGATTTAAGAGATTAACAGCATGTGGGATTAAACAGTGTGTGGTGACAATAAACAAAGATTCAGTTAAGGTTGGCAAGTGTTTGATTTTTCTTCAAGTTTACATACTGAAATATCTCCTTCGAAAAAACTGAGACATTCAGTTGGATAAAATTGGAGATATGATTGATCAAAATATGCTCCCGGACTTATTTTGGTATTTTGGGGCATTTTTATGAAGGGTTTTCTCCTGTAGCAAAAATATGACACCTCAAACCAAAACCATTCGTGGTTCTTTCCTATAAACAAACTTCCTAATATATCGTGCGACACAATTATTTTGGTTTGGGGTGTCATATTTTTGCTACAAGAGAAAATCCACACTGTAAATGTCTCAAAAATACCATATCGGGAGCACATTTTGATCAATTGTTTTATTCGAAGGAATGAATGCACTCAAAGAACATTGTCGGTTTCACGCAAATAGTATTAAGGGTGTCCGCTGGTGGTTTCTGGCTTTGGCAGTCATTTTGCCTGTTTTTCCTTTTGCGTTATCTCCCTTTCCTAGGTTAAATCCATCCAATTTGAAAATTTTGATAGACATTGTAATTATCTGCAAACAGTTAGAATATAAGAAAAAGTTCAATACCATTTATGGTAATTTTTAATGAAGATGCTTCAAAACTAGGGCTATTCTCAGTAGTATATAAAGGCTAAATTGGGTCTTATTTATGCAAATTTGTGGGGCAAGTGTGGGGCTCTCGACCAATCAGAAGCGAGTATTTCAAGATGCCCCGCCCACTTGACGATCTCTCGTCCAATCAGAAGCGAGTATTTCAAATTGACCAAAAAGCTACCTCCAGCACAGGAGAGTTCCAATTTTTCCAGGTCAAAAATAGTTCCATGTATTCATCCGCGGTGATGCGGATGGCGGTTTTGGTGGTGATGCGGTCGCGGGAAAAAGCTTCCGCGGAGAAAAAGTAGTCCCTAGATAAAATGGTCCGATGGGGTCGAGTGAGGTATCAAAGTGAAGCTTAGGTGAAAGGGCATCTAATGGGCTGGGTGTGGGGTTGACATATCGGCCTTCTGCGCATGCGCGGTGGCCGAAGGGTATGAAAATAGCCTTTTTGGAGCTAGGGGAGCCCCTAGTGGACCGATGGGGTCGAGTGAGGTATCAATGTGAAGCATTCATGAAGGGGCATCTAATGGGCTGGGCGTGGGGTTGAAATAGCGGCCTTCTGCGCATGCGCGGTGGCCGAAGGGTATGAAAATAGCCTTTTTGGAGCTAGGGCAGCCCCTAGTGGACCGATGGGGTCGAGTGAGGTATCAATGTGAAGCATTCATGAAGGGGCATCTAATGGACTGGGTGTGGGGTTGAAATAGCGGCCTTCTGCGCATGCGCGGTGGCCGAAGGGTATGAAAATAGCTTTTTTGGAGCTAGGGGAGCCCCTAGTGGACCGATGGGGTCGAGTGAGGTATCAATGTGAAGCATTCATGAAGGGGCATCTAATGGACTGAGTGTGGGGTTGAAATAGCGGCCTTCTGCGCATGCGCGGTGGCCGAAGGGTATGAAAATAGCTTTTTGGAGCTAGGGGAGCCCCTAGTGGACCGATGGGGTCGAGTGAGGTATCAATGTGAAGCATTCATGAAGGGGCATCTAATGGACTGGGTGTGGGGTTGAAATAGCGGCCTTCTGCGCATGGGCGGTGGCCGAAGGGTATGAAAATAGCCTTTTTGCAGCTAGGGGAGCCCCTAATGGTCCAATGGGGTCGAGTGAGGTATCAATGTGAAGCATTCATGAAGAGGCATCTAATGGACTGGGTGTGGGGTTGAAATAGCGGCATTGTGCGCATGCGCGGTGGCCGAAGGGTATGAAAATAGACGTTTTGCAGCTAGGGGAGCTACTAATGGGCCAATGGGATCGAGTGAGGTATCAAAGTGAAGCCTAGGTGAAGGGGCATTCAGGCAATGGGGTGGGTGCATGTAAAATTTTTCCTGAAAAAAAAAATACGGAACACGGACTTTATCGAAAAACCTGGGAAAATGCCTATATGGGGTATGAGGGGTATATAGGTCGCCGGGCTTAACGGGGCTTGTCTATCAACAGAGTTATCTTCCCCTAGTTCCAGGGTGGTGTATGTAAAAATTTTCCTGAAAAAATACGGAATACGGACTTTATCCTAAATTACGGGAAAATGCCTATGTGGGGTATGGGAGGTATAGGACCATCCTGGGAAACGTACTTCTATACATTTGCGGTAGGGTTGTGGGGTGTCGTTTTACTCGTCTCGTCATTTAGAACATGATAGGAAGTGTCCCCGTGCGAATCGGTGGAATTTTTGAAAAAAGTCACCGAGCCCCATATAGTCCCATACTGGGGTATAGGTTCAATGTTTACCCCCCTGGGAAACGTACTTCTATACATTTGCGGTAGGGTTGTGGGGTCTCGTTTTACTCGTCTCGTCATTTAGAACACGATAGGAAGTGTTGCGGAGCGAATCAGTGAAATTTTTGAAAAAAGTCACCGAGGCCTGGGTAGGCCCATAGGCCTATACTGCATGGCTATGGGTGTATAGGGCCATACGGGGTGGGCATGTTGGAGTCTAGGTGAGTCCCTAATGGTCCAATGGGGTCGAGTGAGGTCTTATTTTGAAGCTCTCGTGGAGGAGCGCTTGACTACACTAATGGTTCGTCCGTGTTCAATAGTCTGCGCATGCGCAGTCTGGCCGTAGTATAGAAAACAGGCATTTTGGGTGCTATGTAGGGGTGTGTTTGGGTTAGAGATGAGCTAATCACGGTTCGAATGGGTCGTGTGAGGTGTCAAAGTGAAGCTTGTGTGGGGTAGAGTCAGAATGGTGTGTTTTTGAATGCATGTCGCGTTAATCCGCGCATGCGCAGTTGGTTGTAGTAAGTAAAGTGGCCATTTTGGGGCAGTGAAGGAAGGTATTTGGGGTCGAGATGGGCTATTCACGGTTCGAATGCGTCCTGGAAGGTGTCATCTTGTAGTTCTCGGGGTGTACATTCCGATTTGAGGGATGTTCGCGTCATCTGTGACGTCATCGGTGACGTTATCGGTACGAGTAGTAGCGAAAGTGGACATTTTCGGGCAGTACATGAAGGTATTTGGGGTCGAGATGGGCTATTCACGGTTCGAATGCGTCCTGGAAGGTGTCATCTTGTAGTTCTCGGGGTGTACATTCCGATTTGAGGGATGTCCGCGTCATCTGTGACGTCATCGGTGACGTCATCGGTACGAGTAGTAGCGAAAGTGGACATATTCGGGCAGTACATGAAGGTATTTGGGATCGAGATGGGCTATTCACGGTTCGAATGCGTCCTCGAAGGTGTCATCTTGTAGTTCTCGGGGTGTACATTCCGATTTGAGGGATGTTCGCGTCATCTATGACGTCATCGGTGACGTCATCGGTACGAGTAGTAGCGAAAGTGGCCATTTCGGGCAGTACATGAAGGTATTTGGGGTCGAGATGGTGCGGTAGGAATATCATTCTGCGCATGCGCAGACGCAATGCGGAGCTCTCGTCCAATCAGAAGCGAGTATTTCAAATCCGTCACAGAGCTCTCAGCCAATCAGAAGCGAGTATTTTGACCCGGTGCATTATGAGCCATATCCAAGATGGCGGCACGTATGTTCAAGATGGCGGCACATCCGGTGTCGAAAACTGGCCATTTCGTCGGGATGTGGTCACCTAGTGTCGAAAACTGGTCCTTGTATGGGTCCTGCTAGACGTTTTGACGCCATGATATAGACCGGAGAGAGACAGAGAAAACAACAACAACAAGGATGACACATGAGAGAACAACAACAACAAGAAGTTTTTTTCATATAGTTTATTCTCCCCAATGTTGCATCATACCCACGCTGGGGGAGTCGCGTTGGGTATATTTACAATTCAAGAAGATTCTTGTCCAATCAGAGGCCACCATTTGCATGTTTCATATTCGTTCCTGTCCGTTAGATGTATTCTTGTCCAATCAGAAGTCTCCATTTCAGAAAGTTCCATCTTCGGCCATGTTCGCTCTGAACCGTTTATTATAATCATCGTCGGGCAGGCCAGGATACCGTTGAGGCCACATATCCTCACATAGTTGTTTGTGCATTCTGAGTATCTATCAGTGCATGGGTGAATACTTTCATCCGATGGGGATGGTGGTCAGTTTAACCACGAAAAACGTAACATTGGTCACCCTCTCCACTTGCCATTTTGTGTTGGGGCGTTGTTGTTGGGCCCATTCCAAACTATCCACGCTGTCCAGTTCCTTCAGCATCGTCTCCAGTGACGCACGATGGATAATGGTGAAAGGCTGGTCAAACACCCGGGTATTATTGCTGGGATAAAAGTAACGGAGCTGGTCTGTCTCTTTATGGCGAGGAATGTATCCAAAAGTGAAATTTAACTTGAAGGCTGTATCTTGGTCGTTGAATATGGCTTCCACGTAGCTACGTAGACGGATGTTTTCTTCCAACCGGAAATTATATAAGTCCAATATCGGGCGATGCCGATGAAAACAGTGTCCGATCATGTACCAATGGCGTCGATACATCTCACGCACTGGATGATCTTCGGGTAAGAGATCGCTGGGAACATCCACCGTATCTTCCAGAAAAGGTTCGATGTTGTCAGGCGTATGACGCGAAACCGTAATGGTGGAGTCCGGCTGGATATCCAGGCTCTTCTGAACTGTGGGTACAGGCGGGCTCTCCGTCATCGCATCACCCGTGGCGTTCGTCTCCCCGGGCTTATCTTCACTGGGCCTGACCTTTTGCGGCTCCTCTTCAGTAGGAAGTTGTCACCCAAATCGTAGAGACGGGACATGAATCAAACGTTGGTGCCGTCTTAACTGACTGGGTCGTTTGAAGAGTTGACCACATTCATTACATTGTTCCGTCGCACCCTCGTGGAGTGAGCGTTCATGGCGCAGTAAAACATCCTCCCGATTAAATGACCGTGCGCAGGTTATACAAGTATATCGTGCACCGTTGTGGATGGAGGCCTGTGTCGTCGCAAATCTTCTGGGCGAATAAACTGCTTCTGGCAAGTTGTGCAAGTGAACATCTTGGTGGTTGAGAGAGTATCCGATGAAACGACCAGGCCGCTTCCCTTTTATAGTACGCTAGCTGGTGATCTATTTTTAGCACACTCAGTTCAACTACCTACCGGATGTAGGCTGTTTCTAATCGTCATCGGGCAGGCCAGGATACCGTTGAGGAAACATATCCTCAGATAGTTGTTTGCGCATTCTGAGTATCTTTCAGTGCATGGGTGAATACTTTCAGCCGATGGGGGTGATGGGTCAGTTTAACCACGAAGAACGTAACATTGGTGACCCTCTCCACTATCCATTTGGTGTTGGGACGCTGTTCATAGGCCCATTCCAAGGGATCCACAGTGTTCAGTTGGGCCAGCATCGTCTCTAGCGACGCCCGATTGGTGATTGTGAAAGGATGGTCGTACACTGGGTTGATGGCACTGGAATAGAAATAGCACAATTCACGCGTCATCTTATGGCATAAGATGTATACCAAATGCTACATTTAATGTGAAGGACGTAGGTTGGTCATTGAAGATGGCTTCCACGTAGCTGCGTAGACGGGCGAGGTCGGTCAGTCGGAAATTGTACAAGGCCAATATAGGGCGATGACGGTGGAAGCAGTGTCGGATCATGGACCAATGGCGTCGATATATCTCACTCACTGGATGATCTTCGGGTAAGAGATCGCTGGGAACATCCACCGCATCTTTCAGAAAATGTTCGTTGTTGTCAGGCGTATGACTGAAAACAGTAATGCTAGGAAGCGGCTGGATATCTAGGCTCTTCTGAGCTGTGGGTATAGGCGGGCTCTCCGTGATCGCATCACCAGTGGCATTCTTCTCCCCGGGTTCATCTTCAGTGGATCTGTCCCTCCTGGATGCCTCTTTAGTGGAAAGTTGGCCCTCATGCCATGGTGACGGACCATGAATCAAACGCTCATGCTGTTTTAACTGACTGGGTCGTCTGAAGAGTTGACCACATTCTTCGCATGGACGCTTGGGTGGCCCATGAATTGAACGTTCATGGCGCTGTAAATGATCTGGGCGCTGAAACGACGGTGTAGGCCTACATATCGTACAGCTATACCGGGCGGTTCCATCGTGCTTGGTAGCCTCATGGCGGCGCAAGTCGTGCCGGCGAGTGAATGATTTCGAGCACGTAGTACAAGTGAACATCTTGGTGGTTGACAGAGTGTCTGATGAAACAGTCAGGCCGTTTCCTTTTTATAGCAAGCTAGCTGTTGATCTATTTTTAGCACCATCAGTTCAACTTGGACGTCAGCGACAAGAACCCGGATGTAGGCGCGGACGTCATTGACAAGAGCTCGGATGTACAAGAACCCGGATGTACCCGGATGTGAATGTGTTTGTGTGTGTGTGCGTGCATGTGTGTGTGTGCGCACGTGTGTGTGTGTGTGTGTGTGTGTGCGCGTGTGTGTGTGTATACGTCTATGCGTGTGTTTATGCGTGTGTGTGTGTGTGTGTGTGTGTATGCGTCTGATGCGTGTGTGTGTGTGTGTGTGTGTGTATGCGTCTGTGTGTGTGTGCGTGTGTGCATGAGCCGAGTTTTAAGGGCCCCGGAGAGAGAACAACAACAACAACAAGGATGACACATGAGAGAGGACCAATACATATGGACACATGTTCATTCCTATATTTAAAGACTCTACCACCACCACCACCAACTCCACCAACCACAAGCCGCCGCCATCTTAAACCCACCTCCACCAACCACAAGTCGCCGCCATCTTAAACCCACCTCCACCAACCACAAGCCGCCGCCATCTTAAACCCACCTCCACCAACCACAAGCCGCCGCCATCTTAAACCCACCTCCACCAACCACAAGCCGCCGCCATCTTAAACCCACCTCCACCAACCACAAGCCGCCGCCATCTTAAACCCACCTCCACATACCACCAAGCCGCCGCCATCTTAAACCCACCTCCACCAACCACCAAGCCGCCGCCATCTTAAACCCACCTCCACCAACCACCAAGCCGCCGCCATCTTAAACCCACCTCCACCAACCACCAAGCCGCCGCCATCTTAAACCCACCTCCACCAACCACCAAGCCGCCGCCATCTTAAACCCACCTCCACCAACCACCAAGCCGCCGCCATCTTAAACCCACCTCCACCAACCACCAAGCCGCCATCTTAAACCCACCACCACCACCAGCCACAATCCGCCATCTTAAACCCACCACCCACCACCACAAGCCGCCATCTTAAACCCACCACCCACCACCACAAGCCGCCATCTTAAACCCACCACCCACCACCACACGACCTCAACGCCCGGTGGTGGTGGTGGTGGTGGTGGTGGGAACTTCCGTGTGGCAGAGCTCTTGGATCGGAGCTCTTGGAGCTCAAAGCCTGTGGAGCTCAGATCTCGTAAATGACATTTGCATACGACCTCTGTGAGGTCACTTCCGCTTCCGTTCACGTGACCGGAACTGACCTTTGACCCGGCGCGATGCAAGACCTCCGAGCTCGCGGAGCTCTTGGAGCTCCGGAGCTCATGGAACTCGGAGCTCCGGAGCTCCGACGCCACCACCGGGCGTTGACGGGCGTTGCTACAAGAGAACTCGGAGCTCAGGAGCTCCGG
>JAVTVY010002530.1:0-33562 GCA_036873755.1 Hanleya hanleyi
ATATATTTGAGCCAGAATCTCTTTCTTCAAGGGAAAGCGTTCTGAGATATTGCCCTGCACTGCTTCATGTCGGTCACCAATCCCATTGACAGTGTGCACATAAGTGTGTTCGGGAGTCGAATTTTTTCCCGGAAAATCGACTATTTCATGCGGGCGTTTTAAACCTCAACGGGTCTTAGTACGACTATGTTTTCGTGGATCTGAAAGCCCATAGCCATGGAGATGGCCGATTTCGTGATTCTTATGAAATTGGTGAGCAAATATTCGGTTCATGTGGAAATTGATCGAACAGCGTCAATGTTGGAAATCCCCAACAGAAGCTGGGCAGCGATGAATGCCAGAGTGATCTGGCAAAAGAAACAACTGCTTGAACACATGATCAAGACCCAAGGCGTCCACAGTTGAAATTCCTTCTATAAATATCCCACACGACGTAATCATCCGCATTTCACCACGAGCACTATGGCATACACGTTGACTAATTTAAAGTTGATAGAGGTGATATTCTAGCCGAAGCATTGCGTCCGGTCGACGTTCGAATCGATGCTATCATTGACGCAGCCCAATCTGGGATCATCGGTGCAGCTCAGCAGCAACGCATGCTCTCTTGTCACGCTCATGGATGACACCCAATGTGTGATCCGAGTATATCTTCTGCTGCATAATAACATACTGCCCGAAGAGGATACCAAGAACAGCTATCGGTGCCGAGAATCTTCTTATCCTACACGAAGCTTTTCAGACGTTTATGGAGACGGAGCTAGGAACGGGGAATCACACATTAACTTTTCTTCTTCCAAATGGCACAACTGTTTGCAAAATGGACCCCCAGAGCAACTGCTTGGCTATATTTGTTAAAACCCTTCCACACTGGCTCAAGTCCTTCCGCGCCCGACCTAAGGCCGTCAATATCCGCCATAACGTCCGTTTAACGCCCGTTCAACCATCAACATATAATCGCTTTGAGTGTAGGTGCAGTTTCACCAGACACGATGGCATTATGCGGTACCATATACCGAGAGCCTATACACTGAGATAGACTGATGAGAAATATAGCCTACCCGTTGATTCTGATAGTGTACCGACTGATACTGAGAGCCCATCCATTAATACAGAGAGCTCGGCCTCACGTCAAATAATGTTCATAGATATGCACGTAGAATATTGGCGTGTGGAGTCATATGGCTCGATATCAGTCTGCCGGCATCTTTATCCACCACCTAAATATGATCGTATTTCCAAAGAGGCTATTAATACTGATGCTGGGACGGTCTAGCACGATTGCCATGATAATTTGTAACAAGGTTACATCCAAAACGCTCCCACTACAGAAAACAGTCAGGGGTATCTGTGAACAGTTTAGCCTCCTGCCACTTGAAATGAACGACCATCCCACGCAAAGGTCCTTCATGAAGTCGAAGCTTCACATAGAAGATAATATGGAATTACCGTCCTCAAAGGCCCTGAAAGTGTGCTCAAAATGCGAAAACAACTGTTCAAGAACATGTTGCCCTTACAGTACCCTGGATTGTCAGAAGACGCTTAAGACAAACGAACGAGGAACAACCATGGCAGACAAGGCGCCAACCAGGGCAGTTTCTCAAATATATGCTTCTCATTGGACAATCAAGAGCAACGAAGATGGTAACCGATATGGTAATGTTAAAAGTCATAAGGGTTTCTTCAATTCTACTGCACGTAAAGAACATCGTTCATGGGATGCTTGCTTGCTCATAGAATTGCTTGGATATCTCATTAACAATATATATGTGAAATTTTGCAATACCATATACCAAAAGCGTATCCCTATGTGTACAAATTGTATCCCATTTTTGGCAGACCTATATCTCTTCTTTTATGAATACGCCTTTATGTAGAAATTATCAAAGGATAATCATTGCAAAGCCCGTTCCTCTCTTTCACCAAACGCTGTGTAGCCGAATGGAGTGATTTGCAAGAGGTGAAACGATGTGCTAGCACTGGATAATCCCTATATTAGCGACGCTGTCAAGGACATTTTAATACCACCTTCACTGGATTTCGATTAGTGATGTGGAAATTTGTTTATGGACGACGTCTGAATATTGAATGTCAGATCTGACGCTTCCTAAGATCTACCTGTCCGTCGCAGATTAATCCTCGCCAACAAAGAATATTTGCGACAATAAAGGATGAATCACCTCACCCCTGGTAATCCAGAAACACCAGTAATTTCTTGCTTGAAACCTATGTAAAGGTAGCATATTTCGTGCGCCTTCTGGATATCTTAACTTGTTTGCGACAGTTTCTGCGGTTCTATGAAATATTTCACATATACTAGGGTATTATACGTTATTGAGAATAAGAGGATCCCATATAACTTGATGCTGAGATGAAATTTCCCACTCGAGAGAAGGAAAAATCATCCCGACCTCGCCTAACGGCTCGGTCGGGATGATTTTTCCTTCTCGAGAGTGGTAAATTTCATCTCGGCATCAAGTTATTTGGGATTCTTTTTCCCATATATTTTTTTTTAGCCGAAAATATTGCCAACAAAGCACAACAAATTAAGATTTTCAGCTGATGGTTTGTTTACAATTTTACTGCGCAGTTATATACATTACGTAGGGTGAACAGGCACAAGGTTTACTACGCAGCAAGATTATTACGCAGCAAGAGAGAGTTCCCAGTTTAGAAATCATTATAAGCAGTAAATTTATCGAATTTAGCAGTTGAATAAATTCAGTTTGCCTTGGCTAAGGAGTAAAAGCATTACAGTTTGACGAAAGAGTCAAGTCCACAATGTAACTCGTGACTGAAATGAACTGAACTTGAAAGTTGAAGCAGAAAGCGCGGGTTTCCAGAGTTTAATCACTCGACAGTCTAGGACGTTTTTCGCCAGTCGGAAAATGAGGTAGGGAGAAATTGATATTTATTGTTCCACCTGAAATAGCACAACCACTAAACAAGGGACCCATGGACGAATATGTTTGGAGGTCATGGGATTCTTCACCTGCGAAACTGAGGGACGTGGCAGCGGCCGAGGCTGAACTGCATGTAGAGACACGCTGCGAGGACGATAGGCAGATGGCATCCGTTGGTGTTGGTGTATCGATAATGCCAGAAATTTCCATTTGTCGCTGCTCCGAAAGAGAAGAATAATTCAGGATAGACTGGACGTTTTTGTGGCCTGTTATCTGCATGACTTCTGTGGGAGGAACTTTACTGTTGACAAGTTTCTGTGCAACATATTTTCGCGCACTCCTGTTGGTGATTTTCTTCTGTTCCGAGAGGCCGGCTGCCGTTTTCATGGATCTCATAATGGCGGCAATTCTATTTTCGCCAACGCACCGATTTTTGTACCATACTTCATTTCCACGTGGATTTTTACATTTTGGTGCAATGTAAAACGGAGAATCTGCACTCTTGGTATATTCTGGACGTTTCTCTGCGTAAAACTTGTACAGGGTCACGGGACAGCGGACAGACTGAGTGGAATAAATTCGAGGATTTACAGTGCGAGTGTCTCGCGGGTTTGCGCCAGTACGGGTCTTGGTCTGCCGTTCACACGAATACTCGAGAAATTCTCGACCTACAGAATCTGTCTTGAGTGTAACATTTCCCCACTGCAATTGACGATGTTCCTTCACGGCACGGAGGCCAAAATGGGTGGTGTTGTTGAGCCACAGAGTATTTAAAACGCTGTCTGGGGTACTTCGTCCGAGCTGGCCGGTTTCGTACAACTTGGAGATTTCATCGTCGGTGATCGGCTCTGACTTACACGGTTTGTTGCCCTTTCCATCCTTCTTAAGTTGGATTTGTTTGGCTTTTAGAGCCCCTCTCGTTTTTGCAAACTCAATGCTGGTAATGATGGAATATCCATATTCATTTTGTTTTAAGTATCTGTCGAAACTGGAAATGAATCCACGAAGACTGTTCGGTTCATAGTCTTCTCCATTATGTTTCCTTACAAACTGTGCCAATAATTTGCCCAGAGCGATAAGCTCAATATCCTTGATATCTTTAGTTTCACCCAATCCACATAAGTATTCAGACAGTACATTTAAGTGTGACTTCGTTTTTCGAGCCGTCTGTTTGTTTTCCTGAGCTCCAATAAAATCATTCAAGTCAACATCAACAAACCTCGTTGTTTCGGTTTGGTCATCGGTATACCCAGCGCTAGGTTGATCAAGTTCAATGTCGTCGATGTTCAGTGGGTCCAAGCCGTACCATGGCACGTCAATCATTTCGCCTGAATCCATCGTGACACGGAACAAAGTAAATGTTCCCAGTGGTTTGTGCCGTTTTACGAATGTTCCAACTGCCTTCTGGCTGGATTTCTTTACCCACACACTATCGCCAGGTTTCAAGAAATTCAAGTTGATGTCTCTGTCCATCGACATATTAATCCATCAATTATCGGTATTGTCATAATTGTGTAAAGCAGACGATAGTAAATGTTACTAAAAATAGGCGTAGTATATTTGACCTACAAATTTCATTCATGAAAATACGAAAGTAGTCCGGCATTACTTCTGATTAGCTAGTGCGCGTCACGCGCTGATCTCGTATACGTATATGGGATGAACTTTCCCACAGGGTGTTCTCATATGGATTTCATTGGTTATTATATGGAAAGTATAAGTCCACATTGCCGTGTGTGACATATCGTTGTATAAGAAATTCTGTTTCTGTGCGGAAAAACTGATTGCATGTCAGCTGATGTGATATTTTCCTAATTCCATGTGGTTTAGATCCGTCTAGCGATTTGGGCTCACTTTTGGCAGCAAAGAGATTACAATATTTCGCGAGAGTATCTTTGGGAGATATTCGAGTTTCCGTTTCATTTTCCACATACCGTTATCGTGTTGCCGACGGTCCACACACTCGTCTTCCGTCGAATTGAAATTCAATTTTGTTCCCCACGCAGCATTTCCGCTGAAAATAACAACTGCCACGATTGTGGTTTATTGTTAATATGGGTTGAATACCTAAAAAAACTGGTCAGAATATCTCCAGTCGGATTCACTCAATATTCTCTTGGAGCGGGGGAGGGAGTTGCGTAGCTGGTACATCCTCGCGAATTATGCGTCGGGCTATTAAGATAATGTGCAGAAACGCGTAATCATCTTTGTTTGTTGGAGGAGTGGACGAAAAAGATCATTTAGTCACTCCGTGGATTGACAGTTATTTTAAAGTTTTGTTGGATATATTACTGCATGTAAAATGTATTTCAAATGACACAAATGTATCAAAAGTGGGTTATTTCTTTATCTTTAACGCCACGAATGACTTACTTTTATCGCCTATCACTCATTCTAAAATCCGATTGTTCATGCTGTCAAAATAGCATAATCTAATTTTCCATGTGGTATAACCATGACGTTTTCCCCTCGCATATAGATATTGTTTCAAATTTATCCAATAGGACGCGTACCAATGCGAAATCTTGTGTACCGTGTCCAGCCTTTGCCACAGAGCCTCCTTCCACTGGTTTGGGATTTCGGACAGTTGGACACCAGGATGGAGAAAATATATATCCAACAGATGGTAAGTTTAGGCATGCATATAAACCAACATGGTCTCCTGCAGAGTGCAGCGGTCAACACTTTCCAATGTTGACTGGACGACATCATAAAGGCTCTTTTCCTAAAATTCTGATCATTGACATATATTATTTTATCTTCAAATCCAGCGGAACAATTTCAGTGCATTATATTGTTTAGACATGTACAATTTCACTGAAACTTGCAGTGATCGCAGTCCAAAATGTGACACACCATAGATCTATTGATGCCAAATCCAATGATGTAGTTGATGGAGGTGATCGCAAATATGCTTCCTGCGAAAATTTAGATGACAACACGAAGACATCACGTGATGAAATTCGAGGCAGACAGATATGAGGTTCGAAACGAAGTTATTTGTTTGACGTTGGATTTATTTATTGAATGTTCGACGTTTATGTATCCAATTAACTGGCATGCCATCATGTTAGGATCTCACATACGAATTTTAAAATCTCAGCACCGCGCACTGAAATTGAAGAATTTCTACAAAGAGACAAATGTATGGCATAAGTTCTTTCTTTTTGCGTTTGTTCCAAACGGTTATATCTTCAGAGAATCGTGTCAAAAACGGTTATTAAGGGCTTGAAGCCCACCTGGGGTCGAAATTGACGAACAAAAAAAAAATGCTGATTTCGTTTGTCCAATATCGATTCTTTCTCCAGGTGAGATTATTTTGGTGAAATACATGCATGCTTAGGTGTAATTTGAGCGTTCAAAATATTATTATTGGCGACAATATTTTCGCTTGCTTCAGTGGAGGCATTCTAAAGCTGTTTATCGCTATCATTCTGTTAATTAATTTCTCCAGTTTATAAGTTAAACCGTTTATTTCTGAGAAAGTATTGATCATGAAGAATCGACATTTGGCATGGTCATTCTGAACTGGATAATGGAAAACGCGGTGCATCTGTTTTATAAATGTTGTCCTGGTTGCTGGTTCCTGAGATATTATTTTTCCATGTGGCCATCGCAATTTATTGAATTTTGTTCAAATAAAAACATAAAATTCCAGGCACACAAATATGGGTCAACTGTTTAGGGCAAATTGAGGCATTGATATTTTGTTGATGGAATCTTCTACTCGGCAAAGTTAGCAATTAAAAGTAACTGTTTGAAAATGGAGGCTCATTTTCGATGATGACATGCATTTAAATTTGAATAACTTTATTCCCGTTGACTCCACAACCAATAAATTCACATATTTATAAACCGATAGAAATTTGCGTTCTAATAATATATTATCGGGCCCGTAGATTTAGCTGAGGAAAGCTCGATATATGGATCTAAATGATGTAGGCCCCTATGTGGGTGTCTGTGTACCTGTACCTGTACCTGTCCCTGTGCGAAAAACGTCTTAATATTTTTGGACTTAGAAAATTGTTCCCGTCCACAGCTTCTATGCCTCGCCCTGTCTCCTGAACTAAGCCTCGACCGACCCCCCTCCCCAAAGTCTTATATATTTCGGAAGCTTACATCATGCTACACGTATTCACCCCATGCACTACCCTCGGAAGGATATCCCACTCCGGGGCACCAAATGTATTTTTTTTTTAACTATTTTTACATAACCATAGCTTCTCAGCCTCACCTCATGTTTCTGGAACTAAGTCCCGCCCCCGAGCCCTCATATATTCTTGAAGCTTACTCCATGCTGCACTTATTCAACCCATTCACTACCCCATCCTCTATCTCCTAAACTAATCCTCGTCCGACCACCTACGCTCATATATTCCTGGAGCTTACACCATGCTGCAGTTACCCAACCCATCCACTACCCTCGGGAACATGTATCCACACCCGGGGGACCAATCCGCTTCTTCCATCTCCCAAACTAAGCCTCGCCCCATCCCCTACCCTCATATATTCCTGAATCTCACGTCATTCTACTCTTATTCAACTATCCACTACCATCGGTGTACCGAGCCCCACCCTCTATCTCCTAAACTAAGCCTCGTTCGACCCCTACCCTCATATATTACTAGAGCTTATACCATGCTACACTTATTCAGTCCACCCACTACCCTCGGGAACATGATCCCACGCCCGGGGCGCGAAGCCCCATCCTCAATCTCCTACACTAGGACTCGCTTGACCCTGACCCTCATATATTCCTGGAGCTTACATCATGCTGCACTTATTCAACCCGTCCACTACCCTTGGGAACATGTCCCCACGCCCAGGGCACCAAGCCCCATCCTCTTATCTTCTACACTAAGAGTCGTCCGACCCCCTACCCTCTTATTTCCCTGGAGGTTACACCATACTACGCTTATGCAATCCATGCACTACCATCAAGACCGTGTCGCCTCCCCCGCGGCACCAAGTCACATCATCTATCCCCTAACCTAAGTCTCGCACGACCTCCTACCCTCATATATTCCGGGACCTTATATCATGCTACTCTTATTCAACCCATCCACTACCATCCGGTTACCGAGCCCCACCTTCTATTTCCTAAACTAGGTCTCGCCCTACTCCTACCCTCATATTCCTGGCGCATACACCATGCTGTAACCTATCCGCTACCCTCAGGAACATGTTACCACGCCCGCGGCACCAAGCCCCATCCTCTATCTTCTACACTAAGCCTCGTCCAACCCCATACCCTCATATTTCCCTGGAACTTACACCGTACTACACTTATTCAATCCATCCGCTACCCTCAGGAACCTTTTCCCCTCTCCCGCGGCACCAAGTCACAGCCTCTGTTAAAAGAGATGATTACAATTTCGACATCGTAAACTATCCCTTTCTGGATAGTAATATTTCAGTGGGACCTGAATGCATATCTCGCCTAGTAGCATTTGCTAGATCCTGTGTTAAATGTGACGATTTCAATCAACGTCACAAAACATTGTTGCACAAACTTATAAAACAGGGCTATTCTAACAAGCGCCTCCACTCAAAGTTTCTCAAATTTGGCGATACATATCGCATGCTAATAGCAAAATACGAGCGTAGCGTGCAAGATCTATGGCGTTACGTTTCGTAATTTGTTTCTAATTCCGCTTATCCCGGGGCTAGGGGCCGTATTAACCATTATACTTCAAGACCCTCATGGTGTTCATATGAACAGTCACAATCAAAGCGTGACTGAGATACATCATTCTCTAGCTGACGACTTAACAACGATTATTATGGATTAAGAATACTGATCAGCGATACGGATTTTGTATTTTTGGAACATCATGATGTCTTATCGGCATCATTGAAAACTGTTGACCGCTTCTCTCTTGCAGGAAACTAGCCTATGTTTGTATATACTATGATTGTCCTTTTGAATTTGGTGCTAATACTGTTATATGGAATATGGAATAGGTATTTGGATTATGGACGCGGATATTCTTTAATAGACGACTGCTGAATTATGAATGGCGGACTAGACGCTTGTAATCCTAAACTAAGCCTAGCCCGACCCACTACCTTCATATATTCCCGGACATCATGCTACTCTTACTCAACCCTTCCACTACCATCGGGGTACCGAATGCCACCCTCTATCTCCTAAACTAAGCTTCGGCCGACCCATACTCTCATATATTCCTGGAGCTTACACCTCTCTGCACTTATTCAATCCATCCACTACCCTCTGGAACGTTTCTCCACCTCCGGGGCTCCAACACCCATCGTCTATCTCCTAAACTAAGCCTCCTCCGACCCTCATATATTCATTGGGATTACACCATGCTACACTTATTCAACCCATCGACTATCCCCGGGAACATGTCCCCAACCCTTGGCACCAAGCCCCATCTACACTTACTCAATCCATCCATTACCCTCGGGAACATGTCTCTACCCCCAGGACACAAAGTCACATCCTCTATCTCCTAAATTAAACCTCGCGCGACCCCCTACACTCATATATTCCGCGATCGTACTATGCTACATCGAGTACCGAACAACACCTGTCTCCTAAACAAAGCCTCGTCTGACCCCAACCCTCAAATATTCCTGGAGCTAACATCTTGCTACACTTTGTAACGTCATAAACGATAATTGAAAAAAAACAGAAAGCTTTTGTGTTGTCAAGGATTAACAATCAAATATTTATTGACAATACTAAAATCATATACAGATTAAGTAAGGTCAACTTAACAAACAAATATGAAATTTAGTCTCACTGTTCAATGCTATACCGGTGTATCTCTCACAGTCCGTATTAACGTGCAAATCTCTATGCAGTCCGTGCCGACCGCGCAGAAATCGCGTTCCTGTATTTTTATAGTCCACACCGCTCAGCCGTTTACTGTTCCAGCAAAGGGTCCAATCTCCGACAGTTCAATCACGTGATAACACAGGGGTCAAAACACATTAGTAATCCAACAGGAATATACAATCCAGCAGTCAGTAATCTCAGGCAAGGGTAATATCCAGTAGCACAATCTAATGCACTCACATAAAAGCCAGTTAGAATCCCTTCAGAACTACCCTTGGGAACATGTCCCTGCCCAGGGGCACCAAGCTCCACCCTCTGTCTCCTAAACTAAGCCTCGTCCAACCAGATACCCTCATCTAAAACGGGAGCTTACGCCAGGCTACACTTCTTCAACCCATCCACTTCCCCCGACAGCTTGTCCCCACGCTCCGGGCACCGAGCCCCATCTTCCATCTCCTAAACTCAGCCTCACCCGACCCACACCCACATATATTCCAGGAGCTGACAATAGGCTCTGGAGTTTGTCCCCACCGACGGGCACTATGCTCAATCCTCTACCCCCAAAGCGTTCAATGTACTGTATTTTATATCCATACCAAGAAATACTGCAATTTAAAAAGAATATGCAGTAACTGACTGTATGTAATGTAATACAGTAAATTACTGGTTTGCTTGCAGTATTACACTGTACAGTAGTTATGTCTTGCAGTATGTTACAGTGAAAGTAAGCAGTAATTTGCTGCATTTTATAGTAGTAAATTACATGAACACAGCTTTCCGTTAATTTAGAATCTTAATATGATACATGGGAAGAAATGACCCGTTTATTTTCAAATTTGGTAAATGTGAAGAATTTCCTCTTGCTGCGCTTTAACAGGGTGGGGATGGTCGGTAATACATGGGCGTGTTTGACTCGTTAACTTAATATCACAGTGGCTTTGAGTTTCAGCGCCTTCCAATTCGACAGAATACCTGGTTTAGGTCATCGAATATCTTTCCATCTTTTGGAATATACTGACATATTTCGGTTGACTTGATCAATCATGGCTCGATCTACTTTGCTTTTAGGAAGACATGGAAAGTTCAGGTACTGACAAACTTTCCTCCTTAACTCGGCAATGGGAACGAATCAGAAAAATGATTGCTTCAACGTCAGTGTAAAAATTGTTGAGCATGTAAATTTTGAATTTGTTTTCTCTCTCGCATGATTTTCGGCGTTTTCCTGCTTTCAGACAGGAATTATTTTTTGTGCCAAAAATGTTGTTGTTTTTTATTGACAAGAGTCTGTCTACATAAGCCAGAAAATACTTCTTGTCGGAAAGGCGAGTAGTATATAAAGGCCAAAATCTGCCACGAATATGATGCTGAGGAGTTAGGCTGTGGAGTGACGTGACGGTGACATCACATCCAGGTTAAATATCACATCTGGGTCAAAGGTTACGTCCGGGTCAAATATCACTTATGGTCACGTGACAGCTCAGCAAGAGTAACCTGCCCCTAGAGAAGACCGTATGCTTCAATTAATTCAGTGTTAACCCTAATGGACAACCCAGTCATAGACATTTGCGGCATGGGGTGTGGTACCTTGTTTTCTCTGGTTCGCGTTGTAGAACACGATGGGAGGGATCCCGAGGTCATGAGGTGAATTTTGCTGAAGAGGTCTGACTGCGCATGCGTAGTGCATAGACAGACCTGATGTGGACGCTTTGATCCGATTGGGTCGTGTGAGGTATCAAAGTGAAGCACTCGTGGGGTAGCGTAAGACTGGATGTGGTGTGGAATGAAAGTAAGGTTATGGTGCGCATGCGCAAACATACGCTGATAAACAGCTTGTATCACTGAAGTCCCTGCTCTCCTTGTTCCCCCCGCTGATTCACATCGCCAAGTTCGCGCCTCTTGGCCGTAAGGGGGCGCTCTGCATAGGCCAACCACCAATGACCAATGAAAAACACTCTTACGGAAGAGTCATGGCAATATGAGTTCATATTTTCATTTTTCAAACGTTCATATGTCGTTAACGGCAATACCGATCAATAAACGGACGGCAAAACAGCTCTAATTACGTTAATTTCTGAGTTAAGAGTGAACAGATTTTCGGATAACTTCCTCCATTGTTTAGTAAGGTTCGTCAACTGATTGCAAACATTTGTTCACTGATACCTTCAAATAATTAACAAATAAATCCCTGCAAATGTTATTAATATCCCACTGATAAGACCACGCTTTATCGTCATGAGTATATAAGGAGATCAAGCTGCATAGAATAGTAACGTGAAAACACCGTTCAATTGTTTCAGATTTTGAATTGAATGTTGACTGTTAATAAAGCCTGGGAAAAGTTCCTTTGAGAGATGCGGTTAGAGGGCGTGTCGCCGTCAAAATATTGGCATGGCTTCCACATTACGTGAGAGTAGTGATCTCACTATCATGAAGGCATGACGTAATTTCGTTCACGTGAGTAGTTAGCCAATCGTGGTTCGTATGAGGAATCTGGTTATCTCCGAGCTATTACGGCACAGCGATTGGGTAACCAGATAAAGCACCCCCTTGCGGCCAAGAGGCGCGAACTTGGCGATGTGAATCAGCAGGGGAACAAGGAGAGAAGGGACGCGAGTGATACAAGCTGAATAGTATGAGCGTAGCGCAGACAGGGCATTGTGGGGAAAGGGAACTGGGGTGGACGTTTTGGGATCAAGGTCGCCCAGTATTGGTTCGATTGGGTCGTGTGGGGTATCCATGTGAAGCACTCTTCGAGGCCGATCATGTCATGGATAAGTGAATATGAAACTTTCCACGGAAAAAATCCGGAAACACGGAAGAGATGAAAAATCACCATCAACCAGATCCAGATGGGCTAATATGGGTTCTCAGCGAATCGTGGCCTGCCGAGCGTTGAAGGGTGGGATAGCGTGAGCATGTTTTCACAGAAAAAAAGAAAGCGGAGAGCGAAGTTTGTACCTGGTGAGTCGTAGAAATGGGAATGTTCTTGTTGTTGGGAAGATGTAGTCTCTCAATTTCTGGGAAGTAAAAATCAAGGGAAGTAATCCAATTGCCCCTTAGTAGTAGAGAAAGCAGAAACGCAGTATGCTTGCCCTATGACTTTTGTGGAGAGATTTACAGTAACGCCATAACGCCCTATCTTAACACCTTATCGTAACACCTTAACGCCATATTTTAACGCATTAACGCCTGATCATAACGTCTTAACGCCCTAGCGTACCAGTTTTTTAATCTTTTGCGAGATTGTACCATGCTACATGTATTATATAATACTAACGCGTCGACAAGGTATATGTATCAATCCATTCACGCTACGGAAAACATCAAGTTGAGATTTGGTGGTCCCCGATGTCGTCATCGCTCCACGCCTGGACATTGTACCGAGTTTTTGCTGGAAAACCCCTGTTTCGTAGGTCATCGCTCTAAATGTCATGGTAAATTTTTCTGAGAATTTTTCTGGGAAAACCCTATTCTTTTTATGGATCATGTCGGGTAGAGCCAGGCTGCGGGTGAAAGGCGTATACGCACTGAGGTTACGTAGAGAAAGAGCACTTTCGGGGGTGCTGACTATGCCCCAGGCACTTCAAGGTTATATGCAATACATGCAGCAAGAGAAGGGAAATCCTCACGCAACGCCTTTATGCATATCTTAATTCCCTAGCATAAGCATCGATGGCTGCCCTGTCCAATCAAGAGCCGTCATTTTATGTTGCATCTATAGTATTCTTTTGCCCAGTACAGTCAGACTGGTAGTAATATGCGACTGCGCACCCGAGGAGTAGTAAAGAAGGGAAAATTCAGGAGTTCAAAGACACGCGTTCAGGGAAAAGGAGCCAGGTTCGATTTTACTGCTTGGTAGCGTTACTTGTGTGTGCGTGGGTATGCGTGGGTGGGTTTGTGTAGGGGTGTGTGTGTGTGGCATCTGTGGTGGTGTGTGCAGGTGTGGGTGTGGGTGTGGCGGTGCTGGTGGCGTGTGTGTGTGTGGTGGAGGTGATGGTGGTGATGGATTTGCTGAGCGCCCAGTCTTACCAGCCTTGCGCTCTGGCTCACTCACTCACTCGCGTTAGGGCGTCACTGCGTTAAGACGGGCGTTGGACACGTCTCATTTTTGGAGCTCGGAGCTCTTGGAGCTCGGCCAAGTGACGTCATCACCGGAAGTGACGTCATCGCACGAATGCGCACGAGCCTGGTTGTGCACCCTGTACCCTATAGCGCGTAGGGTAAAGGATACACAAGAGTGGTGTATCACCAGGGACGTGTCCATGCGTGCGCTGACGTCACTTAATGAGAGCGCACATGCATGTTGTGCCGTCATCTCTAAGCGCTCGGAGCTTCGCGAGTGGGACGTGTCCAACACCCGTCTTAACGCAGTGAAGCCCTAACGATGGTGAGCGAGGAGGTATTGAGTGAATGAGGGAGAGAGTGAGTGCCCAAGGCTGGTGAGTGAGACTGTGCGCTCAGCAACGCCATCACCACCACCACAACCACCACAACCATCCACCACCACTACTACCACCACACACACACACCTCCACCACCGCCACACACACACACACACCACCACTACACACACCCACTCACACATACCCACACAAACATGAGCAACTCTGCCAGGTAGCCAGAGCAAACATGGCTCCATCTCCCGAAACCCGCTCCTTTGCACTTCTAAATCTCCCTTTCACTAGTGTGGCGAAAATAGATGACAATATTTTCTGGTAAATAATAAACAGTATCAATAGGTTTATATTTAGCTTATGACCAAATAAAATACATGTTATGACTTTCTCAACAAAAAGTAATTCAGCTAAAAGGTAATTGTAAACAAATCCCCTCTTCCAGGCCGTCATCTATTTTTAGCGCTCTTCTTCGATCTTCGGTTGTTTTGCCGTCTAGTGCACGCGCTTACCTCGAATGCAAGTCCGCAACTTTCTGGACCCACACTGTACTAAGTTGTTAGTTTAATCGATTGATAAAATTCATAACAAAAATTCCAGCTGGAAGTAGGAAGTACACATGTTAGGGAACATTGTCCTGATATAGCAACATTTTTTGGTTCAGTATTGTGGATTTTTTAAGTTGCACTTCGCGGCACATGCTAGCATACAGCAAAATACGTGTCAGGATCAATTTGAACGATAACAAAATGCAAAATTAAAATTGTTGTAACGTATATCAGGCAATATCCTTTTAGGACATGAAACTTAGACTACAGAAGGATCTTGTCTTGACGTGTCAAGATTTTAGACTAAGTATTTTACGAGTTATGAATTTTTCGATAATTGGTCGACTCTGAGATTGTCAACAATTTTGCGCCTTCGTCATTTGTTTTGATAACGAACGCAGAGTCTTGAAACTTCAGAAAAATTGTATTTGGCCATGGATAGAGATATTTTTGGCACGGATTATTGATATGATATGAAATTATAGATACTTAGCTTACCTTGATGTAAGAATTATGGCTTGTTTTGAGATATTTTCCCGTAAAGTCCTTGTCAATGATGTAGACAGGGAGAGGAAAAGTTCACATTTTCTCAGCCTTGTACTTTTCCGTGCAAGCGTAATTTTCGGTGTAAGATAATTGATCCATCCTCCGTTTCGAAACGTTCTTGTCAATAGTTATTGTCACCGTAATCATGCTCAGGATACGGACTTCAAAACTATATATAGCTTGGCATATTATTCTTCGAAATTCATCACATTCCGGCCGTCTGAAAACACATACTTTTCTGTCAAAGTTGTCGACTGTACACATCGCATGCCCGCCGCCTTTTGAAAGTTATGTGACGTAATTTTATTATTTCGGCCAATCAAAACGTTCGTTATATTCACGCTGGCTTTCAGGCCATAGCAACTTACGTCGTGGTTAGCGACCAAAAACCTATGAGAGAAAGCTCGACCATATAGTTAGGTAAGACGATCTCGGAGTCTCTTCGTGGTACAACATGGAAGTGCTGCCTGCCACTCAAATAACATGGAGAAAATCATATAATACGGATAAAAGAAGTAAATATTTGGACTAAAGATTACAAGAAATTATTTGTAACCCTCATGTCACCATATGGTTACATGTCACCATTTGTCACCATCCGTCACCATTTGTCTATTGTCACCATAGAGGACTACAACAGCTGTACTTCCCATTTCAAACCAAATTAACCTAAGACTTTGGATAATTAATTACAGTAAAGTAATCAGGCATCTGATTACAATTGTAATTGTGACATTTAGAGCATTTCTTCAGAATTCCAGTCATCATTTACCTGGTTACAAAACTGTCACCATTGAAATGGTTACCAATTTAGGACATTAAAGTTTCCAGACCATTTTCGCCATATTTCTCTATACTTACCAAGTGTCACCAAGGGAAGTCCAGAGTGAGAAAATTATTTACCGTTAAATTAATTCAGGACTATTTGTTGATAAAAAATAACTTTCACAACGGATGACATCGAATGAAATTTAATCTTCAGATGAACTGTATATAGTCTATTGATCAAATAATAAACTGAGATTCTCTATTTGTTGAACTGCAAAATTGGACTTGACGTTGGTTATTGTGATACTGCTCAGTAGATGAAAACTGTGTTACCCTGAAGGTTACAAATCATTATTAGTATAGAACGGCTACAAAAGTGTGTCATCCTAGATGAATTAAGCTGGAAGACAGAATTTTGATACAATGAAAGCGAAGCAGCAGATGAAAGATATTACGGACAAAGGTTAGAATCCGAATCCAGTTGGTTGCGGCGTCTCCGGAGAAGAAGTCAAGATAAGGATACAAGAAATCCAGTTACTTTCCTATTTGTTGTGAAAAATAGGTGGTAGCAGCATTCAAGAATACTAGTGGTTACACCGATTTTACCAGTAGGGAGACTGAGCCCTTACGAAACCGTGACACTACTACTCCTCGAGTGCGCAGGCGCTTCTCACTACCAGTCTGACTCTACTGGGCAAGAAGAAATATTATAGATGCAACATCAAATGACGGCTCTTGATCGGACAGGAGCAGCCGTCAATGCTTCTGTTAGGAAGTTAAGATGGGCGTTAAGGCGTTGCCTGGAAATTCCCCTTCTCTTGCTGCATGTATTGCTATGCAAATAACCTTGAAGTGCCTGTGGCAGAGTCAGCACCTCCGGAAGTGCCCTTTCTCTATTACATTACGTGCGCATACGCGTTTCACCTCCAGTCTGGCTCTACCCGACATGATCTATAAATAGTATAGGGTTTGTTTCCAGAAAATTCTCCGAAAAATTTACAATGACATTTAGAGCGATAACCTACAAAACGGGTTTTCCGAGCAAAACCTCCGTACACTGTCCCGGCGTAGAGCGATGACGACATAGGGAACCAGCAAATGTCAACTTGTTTCATTCCGTGGTGTGAATGGATTAAAACATACACCTTGTCGACGCCTCAGTGTTATACGGTAGCATGGTACAATCTCGAGCAAAAGACTGGAATGCTAGGACTTTAAGGCGTTATGTAAGGCGTTAAAATAGGGCGTTAAGGCGTTGCGATAAGGCGTTAAGATAGGGCGTTAAGGTGTTACTGTAAAACTCTCTCCATAAAGCCATAGGACAAATATACTGGATTTCTGCTTTCTTTGCTAATAAGGGACAACTGGATCACTTCCCTTGATTTTTACGTCCCCAAATTGGGAGACTACACTATATCAGCTCTCTGGTTGATAGGGATTTTCCGTGTTTACGGATCTTTTCCGCGGAAAGTTTTACATGCACTCACCCATGACATGATCATCCCTGCCTGCGCATGCGCACCATTGGCTTACTTTCACTCCACACCGATCCTGTCTGTCGTTACCTCACGAGTGTTTCACTTTGATATCATACAACCAATCGGACCAATATTGGTCCATCGCGACTCCAAAACGTCCACCCCAGGCCAGCCTACGCACTACACATGCAAAATCAAAACTGTTCAGCAAAAGTCACTCCATGGCGTCGAGACCCTCCCATCGTCTTCTACATCGCGAAAGGGAGAAAACAAGGTTTATATACTATTAAGGCGTCATCAGAGCGGCCCTCATATATTTGTTCTCTTCGTTTTAATATTCCGGTAGACCGTGAGCCAAAGATAAAGTGTGGTAAGTGTCAGCCCGTTAGCTTTCCGGATAACGAAAATATTTAGGATGGGTCGGAATCTTACATTCGTACAGGCTGGCTCTCGTAAAGGTCATGTAAGGCTGTCATAATTCTCTTATTTTAAATTGATCCCACCGTAGTCATTGGTCATCTGTGAACAAGGGTATTCACATAGGGAGAAGAATCAAGACAAATTGGCGCTGGGAGCAGCCGCTAGCCGGGGACCAGGTCCTGATCGATCCTCCAACCAGTGATCATGTACACAGTCCGCTGCCCAAATCCTCTTACTAGTAGTCTCTAAACCAGTCAGTCTGTTATTCAGCGTGTTATTCAGCACAGTATCCCTGGCGTCGTGGAGCGAAACTAATGAGGTCATTTTAGCGAGAGCTCCCGACTGACTGATGTTGTCATAGCGTCTTTATGTGACACCACACTGTTACACTGTAAATCACATAGCATGTATATCGTAACATTCTTCGCCCTAATCCGTTATTTGAAAATCTGCCCATTTTGATTGGTCGGTGGCAGACATATTTAATTTCCCAGCCACAAGGTCTACAGACTAAATAAAGACCTTGACCCATAGATTATGTATGGCAAGTTTCGAATCGATCGGTTCAGATGTTCCAGAGGAGATCTTAGAAGGTTTTGCGTTAAATCCAAGATGGCTGCTAAATCGTTTAACCAATCACCAGTATTTGCTTTCAGCTCAACAGACAATGGTTTTCTCCATCGCAGCGGACTAGAAATCTGTACCTATTACCGTTCCAGGAAATAAGCCCTTACAAAATAGTTTTTCACGAAATTCAGGATGACGCCCAATCCACGTGACCTAAGAGAAAAATATTTGCATGTTCGTGATCATCATATCAGGTATCATATTTTTAGTGACTTTCCCCGTCCAAATCCGTTACTTGAACATCCGACCAGTTTGAGCATTGAAGACCCTGATCTATAGATTACGTACGCCAGGGTTCGAGTCGATCAGTTCAGATGTTCCAGAGGATAAGATCTTGGAAGATTTTGGGTTAAATCCAAGACGGCCGCTAAACCATTCAGCCAATCATCGATATTTGCTTTCAGTGCAAAAAACTATGGCCTTCTCCATATAGTGCAGCAGATTAAAAATCTGTACCTATCTGTTACAAAATAATCTGACCAATCAGAGCCTACTTGTAATATGCACTTCTTCAGTAGGTCCACTATCAACTGTCCAAGTTTGTGGGTCAAGCTGTTCTGGAGATATCGCGGACACAAACAAACGTTGGATAAAGAAGAAGATTAATAGTGAATCCGAACGATTTGGTCCTTCACCTGGTCCACTAATAACTCAAGATTACATCACAGCAATAGGATCAGTGGGAAATTGCACAGGATACTACGATTTGTGTACTATTTTTTATTGATCCTACAAAGTTTATTTCAAGGGTTAAACCTTTACTTTTTTAATTGCAAAACAATTTATTCTCACAGGTGAGAAGAAGCGAATTGCCACCTATTCCTGGTTTACCGAATGTTGTCAGTGACATACTGGTTCAGTCTCAAAGTTTCATGAGGAAACAGCAGGTCAGTAAAAATAATCTTTATTTTGCTCCTCATTTGGCAATCCGATGCCTATTGTTACCCTCAGCTCAAGTTTTGTTGGCAGGTTAAAGGAGAACTCTGGGCAGTAAACATCTTTATCTGTGTGTTGTTTTTGTTGAATTTGTTTGAAGGTATCAGATCTAAGCGGTTGTAGCCCTAGAATGGCTATCTGAACTTTCCATTTTTTCAAGCGATTGGAGCGCAGTTTATTCGGGGCGGTAGAAGCATGAGAATGAAGATATGAACCATAAAGTTTTTCCGAGCGATTGAAACAATAGAATGGATGTTTGCAAGAGTAGTATGAAATCTGTCCCCTTTGGACTTTGGATAATTTTTTATCAGTGGTCTAAGCTCTAGAAAGGGCAGTTCGATCATATAGGGCTTACACCACTAACAGATTTACATTGGTGACAATTTTAACGTAGTCGCATCTCGTCGATTCTCTAATTAAGTCTAGAGTTTCATATTTCGGTGAGAAGTACTTTAATTCAAGTGCTACAACCTGACAAACTTCTTGGCGGGGATTGCCAGTCTAGATTTTGAGTTATAAGCGCTCTTCCAAATGACGTCATAATTTTGACCTTTTTCCATGCTCTCTCATTGTTATTTATTATTTAATTATTTATTTTGAAATTTAGCGCTGGTAAATACCTTAAATGAACCAAGAAATGTTCCGTGAAATAAAACACTGAGTTGATGGACCGCGAAATCCGTATGGGAAGCGGCCTTTAACTACAATTTCAATCAAGTCAAAAGCCCTTTTCTCTGCTTTGAGAAAGCGGTGCACAGACACCCAAATAGTCCCCACCTTATTAGACCCTGAGTTGAAATCAAACTCGTGGCTAAACCGAACGCATATTATACTCTAAACAGGCACCATTGGCCTTCAATTATTGATAGCAACAGAGACAGGAAAAAAAGACTTAAAACAATTCACTTCTCTGGCAGAGGTTGCCTAAAGCGTAGAATTTAACCCAATCACCTTAATACTAGGCACAAGGTAATGTGGAAGGTTGACGAGACGTATGTTTTCGCTTAAAAAACAACCAGCAAAGGCTTCATGCCGGAGTGGCAACTCGGGTGTCAAAGCGAACATCTAGTTTCTGATAATTTTGGCTTTTCACCAGGCAGTCAGCTGTCTGAATCCACCGATTCCTCGAATAATCGAATTCACGGGGCATAACTTTACAGCATGTGATGTAGATGGCAAACAACTGTAAAATTTAGAAAACAACAGCGCGTAATCAGTAGCCAAATCATACAAAAATAGCTCCAAATGCTTTAACGCCAAAGTCCTACCCATTCTCTGCCCTTACAGTGCCTGGCCTTTTCCACATTTTAATGAAACATTTCAGAATTCAACCAAAAATACCTAACTCTGTCTCGTATGCTTTATCCAGTGTCCATATTTTTTTCTAACACCAAGTGATCCCAACAGCCGCGGATCACGCAACCGTACAAGGGCTTAGACCACTAAAGGATTTACATTGGCAGCAATGTTACGTAATTGCATCTCGTCGATTCCCTAATTAAGTCTAGACTTCCATATTTCGACGGGAAGTACTTTAATTCAAGTGCTACAACCTGACAAACTTCTTGGCGGGGGTTGCCCGTCTAGATTTTGAGTTATACGCGCTCCTTCAAATGACGTCATAATGTTGGCCTTTTTCTCTGCTTTGAGAAAGCGGTGCACAGACACACGAACAATCCCTGTGAGCAGCACCTTATGTTAGACCATGCGTTCAAATCAAACTCGTGGCTAAGCCACATATCATACTCCAAACAACTACCACTGGCCTTCAATTATTCGTCGCAACAAAGAGGAAAACAGATTTAAAACAATTCACTTGTTGCCTAAAGGCATTCTGTGTTGACTTGTTTTGGAATTTCTGAAATTTCACTGAGATTCACTGAGCGGTTGATAAACCATGCGATTTCGAATGCATGTTTATGTCAGCAACAATGGTATCATGTATGACCCAAGCAACCATTATCCGAGCCCCGAATAGTGATTACAAGGATGATCCTCATATTCGCCCATATTTCAACACATGTTGCGACCTCTTTAGCCTTTCTTATGAATTATTAAGATTTTTTCACAGTGGTACCCTTAAAACCGCTTATTTTGTGCGATTTTTAGCATTAATGTTTGACTGCATAAAAAAAACAGAATCACGAAACTGTCATATTTGGAACTGTTTAACAGGAATACTATTCCTTGTCAAATAAAATCGTGAAAGTTGCAGCTCAAGAAGAGTGCATGCCCTTTATACAACGAAATCTGACACCTCCTCCCCCCAACCAAGCTCACCAATAAAGGGACCCCCCTGCATCTTGTGTTCACTATTAGCCGAGATGGAACATATCTATTCAAGCCATACACTTTATTATCAAAGAACAGACACTGAAGATAATCACTGACCAATCCGGTTTTTATCTAATGTTCTCGAGCTCGGCTAAATATGACCAAATGACCATTAATCCATGCAAAACATCGAACAATTTAGGCTTATCTCGTTAAAACATACAATATAGCATTCATCTAGCAGTTGGAGCACTGATAGCGGGGTCTCCCGTCATTGTTCAATATTACATGACTAATTAAAGCAGTAATGAATAGAACCGCTTTACTTTGGGCTGAGTAGGGCTTTCAAGAACACTACACCCTGTTGGCCAATGTACCATTATTTCTGATAATTTTGGCTTTTCATATCTGTTTGAATACACGGATTCCTCGAATAACGAATAATGAGGCATAACTTTGAAGCATACCCCATAGCATATCATAGCGAGTGATATAGATGGCAAAATAACTGTAAAATTTAGAAAACCGCGAGTAATCAGTAGTCAAATCATACAAAAATAGCTCCAAATGTTCTAACAGCAAAGCCCCACCCCGTCTCCGCCCTTACACTGCCTGGCTCTTTCCACATTTTAATGAAACAGTTCATAATTAAATCAATAATATCTAACTTTGTCTTGTATACCTTGCCAAATGTCCATTTTCCAACACCAAGTGATCCCAACAACCGCGGATAACGCAACCGTATTAGGACTTAGACTACTAAAAGATTTACATTGGCGGCAGTAGTAACGTAATTGCAAGTCTAGACTTCCATATTCCGGCGAGAAGTACTTTAACTCAAGTGCTACAACCTGACAAACTTCTTGGTGGGGGTTGCCCGTCTAGATGTTGAGTTATACGCGCTCCTTCAAATGACGTCATAATTTTGGTCTCTTTCTCTGCTTTGAGAAAGCGGTGCACAGATACCCAAATAGTCTCTCTGAGCACCACCTTATTATACCCTGAGTTAAAATCACACTCATGGCTAAACCTAACACATATAATACTCCAAACAACTACCACTGGCCTTCAATTATTCATCGTAACAGAGACAGGAAAAAAAAGAGTTAAAACAATTCACATCTCTGGCATAGGTTGACTAAAGGGGTCAACGGATGGAGACTATTTTTTAGTTGTCTGGTACCTATGCTTATTTCGGAGCGATACAAGCGCTACAACGGAAAGTTCGACCATAATCCCATTGTCAGCGGCATAAGCGGCAAAATCGAAACACGTACAATTTGATACTATCCTTTTGAATAACGTGTGTAACGCCATTTTCAAAAATGAAACACAAACCCCTTTGGGGGCTACACTTTTACAGTTTGGAGAACGCTAGTTACGCCACTTTCAAAGGTATACTTTGTTTTGAGCGCTTACATCGCCAGAATGGAAATACTGTTTTGAGCGCTTACATCGCCAGAATAGAATACTGTTTTTCCCTATAATGGAAACCTGTCCTGTGTGAAGAGCACTTTCAACAGAATACTTGGCTCTGAGTGATACAACCGCTAGACTGGTATTACCCGAGCCGCTAATATTTCAAACGTGTAGCAGCGTTAGAATAGGAAACTCCCTTCAACTTCCCTTGACTGCCATTTCTCGGAGAGCTTGTTTCAAAACGCTGTCATGCGCTGTCATGTATAATTTTCGCTATAGCAACCTAGAAATGAGACCGAATTACATGCAAACATTGACTTTGTGCGCGATGCGACAGTTGGACAAAAAAGTCATCTTGCAAATTAGTCCAATGTAACAATTTATCAATAATGTAACTGTCAAACCAAGAAATAATATGTTTGTTAAATAAAAGAAAAATATTTTCACAATCAAATAGTTGCATATCCTATACATATATGTAGCCCTTTCTTCAACAGTAAGCATGGTTAACCAAAGTGTATAGAATTGCATATCCCACATAATTAACCTAGATGGCTGTACGCTTTAGTCATCATAGGTATGAGGAAACCCCCATTGACACGCAGCTACATGCATATTCCTGCCTAACCTTACATTGCATGATGACTACGTGTACATTATTCCCTAACGCGGCTTCGACACTCGGCTACACACATTGCTCCCTAACCCGGTTTCGTCACTCGTTTCCATGCACATTCCTCCTCATTCCCGCTTTGACGGTGTCCTGGTATTCATTCTAGCGATTGTACCGCTCTGTAAAAGTATCAGGGCAGCAAGAATTCTATCTATACCACTCGCAAAAGCAATCACGGGGTCCAGCTTCCCATCCTAACGCTTCAACCTGTCAGAAAAAGTAAAAGCTGCCACCCTGTCAAATCATATCCACTCTTCGTCCCACCAACCTATCCATTCAAATCAAAGGTATATGATTGCCTTAAAATTCTATCGCCAGATAGAAGCATAAGCACCGCGATTCTACGCTAAAACGAACATATTTTCTCGACAGTCGAGCTATTTAAATCTTATTTTATAGGACCGTTGCACAAAACGATCCTACGCTTATAAGTTTCTCTCAAAATCTGACTTTAAAAAGCGATCTCAACTGAAAATCTTCCCAAATTAGGTCTACTCTGTACAACGCCTAACTCCCAAGACGATCTTACGCACTGAAACGAGCAAACTCGATATTGTTCGGCAATCGTATATGTGAAATATCCAAATCCAGTCAACTGTTTTGGTTAAAAATACGATCGTTAACCAATCAAATGCCGCATTTCACCGGGTACATTTGCAACCTATGAACATGACAGTAAGTAAAAACTCCACATTGTAATAATACACAGGAATGAAGCTATATTAAAGTGAACACTTTTTGCAGTTACCACTTACAACATTATCCACTCTACACAGTAGTAAGTGTTCCGGTGACAATATTCAGTTTTCCATGGCTCTGTTATATATTTTGCATGGTCGGTTAGATATTTTGCCTGTGTCGCAGCGATGCAATATTTAACCCCGGCTTCCATTTGTGTCTCCCGCCGCAACCCGGCCGGGAACTTCAAAATGATTCTTGCTTCTTTGTGTCCGTGGATGTCCGTGTATGTCCGTGGATGTCTGTTTGAATTTTCCGCAAGCGATAACTTCCAAACGCTTTCTTGGATTCTTCCGAAATTTGGCATACGCATTCCTTGCGACAAGGCACCGGCTGCTATTGCATTTCAACAACATCTGCCTGATGGTGTCACCACTGGGTCTCGCTTCTTCATGTCCGTTTCTGTCTGTGGATGTCGGTTCAAATTCTTTGCAAGCGATAACTTCAAAACGCTTTGTTGGATTCTCCTGAAATTCGGCATACGCATTCCGTGCGACAAGAGGCCGGTTGCTATTGCATTTCAGCAACATCTGCCTGAAGGTGGCGCCACTGAGTTTCGCTTCTTCGTGTCCGTTCCAGTTCATGGATGCCAGGATAACTTCCAAATGCTTTCTCTCAAATTTGGCATATATATAATCCTTGTGACCAGACGTCGGTTGGTATTGCATTTCAGCAAGATCCACCTGAAGGTGGCGCCACTGGGACTTGTTCCAATCTTTGGTGGATGTCCGTGGATGTCCGTGGTTGTCCATTCAAATTCTTCACAAGCTTTTTCAAATGCTTTGTCGAATTTCTTCGATATTTGGCATATACATTCCTTGTGACAAGATGTTGATTGGTATTGCGTTTCAGAAAGATCTGCCTGTAGGTTGCGTCACTAGGGTTCTTTCCGTTCTTTTGTGCTGCAAGCGATAACTTTGAAACACTTTGAAATGTCGCTTGGAATTGAGTTTCGCCCACTTGCGCATACAGGTGGCGCCAGCGATAACTTTGAAACGCTTTGAACTGTCGCTTGGAATTGAGTTTCGCCCACTTGCTGACGGGTGGCGCCATCTGGTGGCAACTTTTAAATTTGGTTTCCTGGCAATAACTTGAGAACTGCTCATCGAATTCTTTCCAATGTAGGCATGCATACATTGTACCTTGCCATGAGATGTTGCTTGGGATTGCGTTACATCCACTCCTGCTTACAGGTGACGCAACCTGGTCACAAAATCTGAAATTTGTTTTCTGCCAATAACTCATCAGATTCTTCTCAGATTTAGCATGTATGTACCATGCCAGGAGATGTTGCATGGGATTGCCTTTCACTCACTTGCAAGTGGCGCCACCTGGTGGCAAAATTCCAAATTTGCTTCCGGGCAATACCATGAAATAAGATGTCGCTTGAGATTGCGTTTCGCCCACTTGCGCTTACAGGTGGCGCCACCTGGTGTTAAAATCAAAATTTGTTTTCGGCAATTAACTTGAGAACTGCTCATCGGAATGTCCTCCAATGTATTAGGCATGTACCATGCCGGGAGATGTTGCGTTTGATTGCATTTCGCTCACTTGTACCTACAGGTGGCGACACCTGGTGGAAAAATCCCAAATTTGTTTCCGGGCAATAATTTGACAACTGCTCATCGGATTCGTCTCAAATTTGGTATTCTTATGCCATAATATGTCGCTTGGGATTGTGTTTCGCACACTTGTGCCTACAGGTGGCGAAACCTGGTTACACAATCTAAATTTGTTTTCGGCAATTAACTTAAGAACTGCTCATCGGAATGTCCTCCAATGTATTACGCATGTACCATGCCAGGAGATGTTGCGTTTGATTGCATTTCGCTCACTTGTACCTACAGGTGGCGCCACCTGGTGGCAAAATTCCAAATTTGTTTCCCGGCAATACCATGACATAAGATGTCGCTTGAGATTGCGTTTCGCCCACTTGCGCTTACAGGTGGCGCCACCTGATGTTAAAATCAAAATTTGTTTTCGGCAATTAACTTGAGAACAGCTCATCGGAATGTCCTCCAATGTATTAGGCATGTACCATACCAGGAGATGTTGCGTTTGATTGCATTTCGCTCACTTGTACCTACAGGTGGCGACACCTGGTGGAAAAATCCCAAATTTGTTTCCGGGCAATAATTTGACAACTGCTTATCGGATTCTTCTCAAATTTGGTATTCTTATGCCATAATATGTCGCTTGGGATTGTGTTTCGCACACTTGTGCCTACAGGTGGCGAAACCTAAACCTAAATTTGGTTTCCGGGAAATAACTTGAAGACACCTCTTCAGATTCTTGCCAAAGTTCGTGTGCTGATACTATGCCATGATATGGTGCTTGGGTGGCGACGTCTGGTGGCAAATTTAAAATTTGATTTCCTGGCAATAGGTTGATGTCGCCTTCAGATTCTCGTCAAATTTGGTTTGCAGATAATATGCCTTGAGATGTCGCTTGGGGTTCATCTCGATTACATAATTCCCATGTTTCACTGCATGGAAACTATATTACAGCAGCGATCAACATTCAGTCAGCCTTTCTGAGTTGATCTTGAAACTTGGGGAAGCAGAAAGACACTTCAGCATCCAACACCTATGACGTAGCAGTTGCCTCTATCATGTATATCCAATGAGACCAACAATGCTAAAAAATATTGCTGCCATTTCGGCGGGAGACCTAGCATCCTCTGGCTGTTTGTTGAAATGCTGGTGGGTTTCTTCCTCCTTTTATAAAATTCCGCTGTTCGCGTTTCAGTACGTTTTCATTGGGCACTTAGTTACCCGCAATCAATCAGAATTATGTCGCCCTGAGCTGTCTCATAACAAATGTTTTTAAAATAACCATGAAATATACAGCTAAATGGAATATTCGCCCATAATAGTATATGATCAAACCGACTGTTCTATATAATGCATGGTTTAATATGCGTCTGATAGTTCACATATTCTTTCATTTTTTGTCTGTTTTGGTTTCAGTTGAAATGGTTATATTATTTTGCATCACTTATGATATCTTTTCAGGGCCGAGGTGTGGTTTGTTAAATTGATTAGTAGCTGGTTCACATCTGTTTCCTCTGTTCATATGGGTTATAATTTTATATCATGCAATTCTGTCCCTTTTGTGTTTGGTTGATGTCTTATTGCTGTTGTGAAGGCTGTATATGAATATATGTACATTCCTACAAATATATTTATATTTCGACAAGACTATTTAGCTCTACTACATACAAGAGATATCATTCATGGGATGTTTCTTTGTTAAAAGAGTTGCTTGAATTTCTCATTAAAAATATCTATGTGAAATTTGGCAACACAATATATCAGCAGCATATAGGTATTCCAATGGGTACTAATTGTGCACCCCTGTTGGCTGACCTGTATCTGTTCTCTTATGAATATGACTATATGCTGGCGCTTTCAAAAACCGATCCATTCAAAGCCCGTTCCTTCTCATTCACCAAACGCTATATAGACGATCTTCTCGCTGTGGATAACCGCTATATAAATGTCGCAGTGAAGGATATATATCCACCTCCACTGGATTTGAAGGAAACTACAGATAGCGCTACAGGCACATCATATTTAGATATATATCTCTATAAAAATGAAGCGGGCATTCTCTCTCGTCGACTTTATGACAAAAGAGATGATTACAATTTCGACATCGTAAACTATCCCTTTCTGGATGGTAATATTCCAGTGGGACCTGCATATGGCGTATACATATCTCGCTTAGTAGCATTTGCTAGATCCTGTGTTAAATGTGATGATTTTAATCAACGTCACAAAACATTGATGCAGAAACTTATAAAACAGGGCTATTCCACCAAGCGCCTCCACTCAAAGTTTCTCAAATTTGGCGATACATATCGCATGCTGATAGCAAAATACGAACGTAGCGTGCAAGATCTATGGCGCTACGTTTCGTAACTTGTGTCTAATTCCGCTTAACCCGGGGCTAGGGGCCGTATGAACCCATGTACTTCAAGATCCTCATGGTACTCATATGAACAGTCACAATCAAAGCGTGACTGAGATACATCTTTTTTTTTAGATGACGACTCTATAACGAATATTATGGATTAAGAATACTGATCAGCGATACGGATTTGATATTTTTGGAACATCATGATGTCTTGCCGGCATCATTGAAAACTGTTGACCGCCTCTCTCTTGCAGGAAACAAGCCTATGTTTATGTATACTATGATTGTCTTTTTGAATTTGGTGCTAATGCTGTTATATGGAAAATGGAATAGGTCTTTGGATTATGGACGCGGATATTCTCTAATGGACGACGGCTGGATTATGAATGACGGACTAGACGCTTGTAATTTGATAGTGCAAATACAGTTAGTCAAAAACAAGTGTTCAATTTTTAGTTTGACTCCTTGTTTTGAAGGTACGAATGTTTGAATTAGAATGACCGCGATTTAGCAAATTTAATCCGATCACGTAATTTTGAAATATAATAATGTCATGCTCTACCCCAGGGTCACCCAGTTTATCTCACTGGTGCAAGACTTCTCTCCGGAGGCGAAAATGAGAGTAGGGTGGAACATCGCATCATAGTTTGGTACTCTGTAAACCATGAATCGGATTCCAGTGAGACAGTAATATACTAGACATGCAAAACGCAAACAGACTCAAAAACAACGGAGATTGTAATTCAGGTGAAATATAACAAGAACAATTTTATTCATCAAGGTACACTAAGCATATCATAGAAATATGGTCAGTTTACCATCCATACGTATTCACAGTGATAGAATCGGATCAGGCTGTGCCAACTCCGGCACCAATCATTTTGTGCCAAATCCGACACAGTGGGGAATGTAATATAGCTCCGAAATTGGTGCAGGTCACAGAAACATAGTTGCACCGAAACTGGTGCAGGATACTGAATTTATAGACTTGCCCCGAAAATGGTGCAGGTTTCAGATTTAAGACTTGCTCCGAAATTGGTGCAGGTTCTGGAAATGTGCTTGTGGATAATTATAGTAGTCTGTATGCTTCAGATTTGGAAGAGATAATCTGCACACAACTGGAACATTTACTTCTCGTCATCCAAGCGATGTACGACTGAAATATCAACATGTTTAATTGCTCGTCATGTGAGGTATGACACAACGTCAGGGTGACCTTGACCGGACAATGTTCTGTAAACATGAACACGTGTTGGTATTAGACCATTGGACGAAAACTACAACAACTGTTCAGTTACATCAAGCATCGCCGGTGGTTATATTCGTTAAATTTCATTCAGTTTCCCCGATTTCGGAGTAACTCAAATATTTCTGGAGAGACTGCATTCGTGGAATGTGCCTCTGGAATGAGCCCCAACGATCAATCAATCAAATTTTGAATTTGTGGACTCTCATCCTGAGTTGGATGATGTAGGCCAGGCCAATGAGTTTGTTTAAAAAACAATCAGTTAAATTTAAAACGGTACTTGGATATAAAAAATAAATACTTTACGTTTGGTTTTAAAATAAATACTGTGTTTTTAAAAGATACAAACTGTACTATATAAAAGAAATATCTCTACTCCTTCTGATGAACACCGTGAATGAGGATCACACATGGCATCCTCAAACACCAATATCCAACCACAACGAGCAGACATATTTTATAATAAAGCTCTTTTGTCGAGTAGAGATACGTTTTAATCCACTAATAAGAAAATATTAAATTATAGCTCAGTCTTGTAAATTTATAATTATATGCATGTACCATTATAGTAACCAATATAATTAGAGTATAAAAAGGGCACAACATTACATAAAATTACATTCACAGATGAATTAAAATTAAAACGAATAATGAGAATAAAAATACGAAGATTTTATGGAAAGTACCTACACTGTAAACTGAAAGTGATTTAAAACAAAACACTTTATAATCACATATTTGTCCCCACTTTAAAAACATATGAAGTGCTCTGTTTTAAAACAGATACAGTGTTTTGCCTTAAATCAGCAGTGTTTTACCTTAAAACAGTAGTGATTTAAAATAAAACACTTGAAGTATCTCAATACAAAACAATTCAAGTGTTTCAAAACAAAACACTTAAACTGTTTTAAAATTAAACACTCAAAAGTGTTTTAAAATAAATCACTTGAAGTGTTTATGAGCTTGTCCCCACTTTAAAAACACTTTAAATGTTTATAATCAAAACACTTTGAAAAAGTGTTTATAATTAAAACACTAGTGTTTTAATCAAAGCATTTTCAAATTCATGCACATAAAATAACAAACAAGCTGAGTTTAACATATATATTTATTTTAAATCATTCAAGATATTGAGACATTTTTAATTGTATTCACAATCAACCTGCAAAAAAATCACCAAGCTACAAATCAGATTTCTCAATACACATTATACTAGAAAATTTCTTAACAAGATTACAGAGAAGTGAAAATTGACATCCGTATAAAACTAATATAATAAACCAACATCAGACAAACCTGTACATGCCGTCCCGTATCGTCACAATTGCCAAGTTCCCACAAAGTTAAACTGTTCTCCAAACGTTACTTGCCTTTCGTCCCATGAACACATACAGGCGGTGAGCAAGGAGATATATTTTGGTGAAATCCAAGTCAAACATGTAGGATATTAGTAACTCAGCACTATTAAAAATCTTCACCCTGGAAGACCTGCGTAAAAATGCCCGAGTATCCTGCACAATATAACATCACACATGAAACGATTCAGTCTGTGTTCTTTTCGGAAGTTCTGTGTAATTTGAAATGGAAGGCATGTGAATCCCCATCCAGAAGCATAGTCTGCAAATCACAGCCCACTGACTGTACACTTCTGCATCTGCCGAATCCTGCAACATAAAACGACCAATCCTGAATTATTAATTCGTAACACAAGCAAACAGCCGAGTAGCGGGCAACTGACATAGACCGGCAACCTATTATGAATGACCTAATGATTAAGACATTTTTTTCATAAAAAAAACAACTCCATTTTGAAAAAAATATATATTCAAATGAACCTATTTTATTACATTACCGGTACCAACAAATAACAAACCACCTAAAAATTTGAGGACTATAAACAGATAATGGCATTGAAGCATATGATTCGCATACCAGGATGCTTATCCACCAAAGATTGATCTCCGCCCCCTCAGCAAACACAGCCAGAAAGAAAGGTGATAAAAATCACCCCAAAAGTTGATGTGTTAGAGCCATCACCTTTTTTATGATCACCTTTAAAAATGATGACCATCACGTCTGAAGTGATGAGGCAATATCATCACCCTAATTGGGTGATGGTTGTCACGATTTAAAGGCGATGGCTCTAACTCATCAACTTTTAAAGGTGATAGTCGGCAGGTCTGATCACCATGGAAAAGATGTTGGCCCGTCACTTTTTTCTGGCTGTGAACCATCGTCAATTTTGTCGCGATAAGCAGGAAACCCATGCGCGTTTTTTTTCTGCAACATGAGTATAAATGAGATAAGTTTACATACCAGTAGTTGAAGGCATGGTATCATCATTCAATTCGCTATGATGGTGCTCCCGGTCAGTGTTCCCTGGATCCCTGAGCAATACCAATCTCTATAAAAATGGAACAATGAAAAGCATTGAAAATTACATTCTTAACACTTACAAACTGAATGTGATAACTATTCCTTCGTGGCGTATATCTACATAACAAATGACAAGACTTTTCAAGTTCACTGTCCCCATGACTGACACAAGCATACATGTAAAGCCGTGATATGTATTAAGGGTCACTTTGACACACACACTCACACAGCTGGTAAGGTTTTGGGGTCAACCGTCTAGTGCTGCGCTCAAACTTATCAACAAAGGAAATTCGGTGTAACTGCAAGGGCCATTCGGAACTCCCGAGCGGAAATCTACGAAGGGGACTGATTCTACGCTCGGGGGACGACAACATGAATTTCCTATGAATCTCCAGATGTGACGTGGCTCCGAAGCCCAATCACTCTCGCGGAAGCCTTAATCCCCGACCAGCAAATATTTCCCTGTGAGTCTCTGATTTACGTCAGATATTCTAAAAACTGTTATTCTTTTCATTCGAAGCACGTTTCAATAGAAAACCATCAGTTTAAATGGTACACACGCCACGTATTGGCAAGATATAATTCCCGTGACGTCACTGACAGTTCCCTGACACCGAAACACACGTGACCACGCTCTAGTCCAATATGGCGTCAATGGCCTTCGAGGGACATCTCAAACCGGAGATCCCCGAGAAGTTGCGAATGTGCAAGGGCAAGCAACATATAATACAAGTTTGCAAACTTCGCTACATTTTTCATCTTAGATAAACTGAATAGCGTGTATATACACTAGATATAGATAGCATTTCAGGACACTGTTCACGGAATATGTTGTTGTTGTTGTGGTTATTGTTACCATAGTGTTCAACTTTCAATCAACGTGTATTTTGTCTGAAATATACGCAAACAGTATCATAGCCGTTCTACTCTAGCCACAGAGAAAAAATCAGCTAAATTAAAACATACCTAGAGCTCTGTAGTCTCACGTCGGCTGAATTCCATCAAGTCGATGAAAGTTAACGGACAAATTCAGATCGCGCTTTCAACGATAGGTCGTCTGGTTCCCCGTCCAACTGATTTGTGGGAGACCGCTCCAGTCTATTGGAGCCCCAAGCGAACCGCGAGAGCACCGAAGTCATCCACACACGGTAATAAGCTAGAAGTGCATACAGTAATAAATATGTCTGATAATACAATCTTATATAATTGCTCTCATGTGGTAGTCATGCAAATTTAGATCTATGGAAACGTCTTTGAAGTATTTTGAATAAATAAATACAGGGGATTTCACAAGTGTCTGGTGTTCAACAGTTCAGCATGCATGATTGTGACTGCTTTATTTTATTTTCATTGTGATGAGAGATTTGTCTAAACAATAGTCGTACAGATAGATATTATTGTTATTATTATTACTATGTTACGGCTCAAAGTTAATACAGATCCAAAGTAATTCAATTTTCCAGTAACTTACAGTATTCGGGTATATGAGATAC